>PISX010026715.1:0-24072 GCA_004024625.1 Mellivora capensis | reverse complement strand
GGTCCATATACACTATGGAGTATTATGCCTCCATCAGAAAGGATGAATACCCAACTTTTGTAGCAACATGGACGGGACTGGAAGAGATTATGCTGAGTGAAATAAGTCAAGCAGAGAGAGTCAATTATCATATGGTTTCACTTATTTGCGGAGCATAACAAATAACACGGAGGACACGGGGAGATGGAGAGGAGAAGGGTGTTGAGGGAAATTGGAAGGGGAGATGAACCATGAGAGACTATGGACTCTGAAAAATAACCTGAGGGTTTTGAAGGGGTGGGGGGTTGGAGGTTGGGGGAGCCTGGTGGTGGGTATTATGGAGGGCACGCATTGCATGGAGCACTGGGTGTGGTGTAAAACTATGAATTCTGTTACGCTGAAAAGAAATAAAAAAAAATAAAAAGAAAAAACAACAAGGGTCTAAACTATCTCACCCAAGTTATATCATCAGTAGATATTCTAATTGGTTGCAGGGTTTTTGTTGTTGTTGTTGTTTTGTTTTGTTTAGTTTTTAGAGAGAGTGCACGCTAAGGGACTGGGGCAGAGGGAGAGGGAAAGAGAGAATCTTAAACAGTCTCAACACCCAGCACAGAACCCATCAAGAGGCTAGATCTCAGGACCCAGAGATCATGACCTGAGCCCAAATCAAAAGTCAGACATTCTACTAACTGAGCCACCCAGGCACCCCTCATCAGTAGATACTTTAATAACACACTTATCATTCAAACATTTTCTTTTTTCACTTATTCCCTTATTTCACGCAAAGGAAATGGAAGAATTGATCTATATTCAACAATTTTTAAAAAATTGATGATTATAAATTCTTATTTAAAAATGTATTTATTATTTATTTTCAATTTTTTTACTTGATTGTTTTTTATGAATTTGTTTTTCATGAATTTGCATGTCCTCCTTGCAGAGTCTCTGTTAATCTCTGTATCGTTCCAATTTTCGTATACATGCTTCCAAAGCAAGCACTGTTTTCAGTTTTATAGAATTATTACTAATACACAATCAATCAAAATAACCATGATTTGAAAGGTAATTATTAAACAAATTTTATTCATTTTTAATGAGATGAATGGGTTTTTACTCTAATTACTTTATGCAGACATGGATTAATATAACTTATTTCTAGAATCATCCATGATTCAGCCTCAGATTTACTCCTCTCTTTCATGGTTATAAATGCCAGCATTAAGCAACATATTTCATATTTTAAAAAATAAATAAATGGAAATGAAAATTATTCTAGCAGAGATATATCACTCAATTATTTAAACTCTTTCTGTGTTGCATGCCAAAATTATATTGTGATATTTTAACCAAATTACTTTTAATGATTTATTAGCTGACAACTCAATTAGGTCCTCCTTTAATTTTGTTGAAAGCAAACACTGGAAACCACTCGAATTATAAAAGCATTTGTTACCCAGTCATCAAAGTCATGTACATCTTCAACTTTTGGGAAGTTTAAAAACAGGCTATACCAAGACCTATCAAGTTTCCTACTTTTCATACATGTGTCTGAAGTTAAAGGAGGTTTCTTAGGCAATGTTTTTTTTTCACTGTTTCTTTATTTGGCACACTGGGGATTTTTACATAGAATACCAAATATACCATGGCGAGATCCAAGATATGTGAGAATAAATGGAAGAGGGAGATGGGGTTAGAAAAGAGAACTGACATAACATTTGTGGAAAATGTCTATTCCAGTCCTCTGTCCATTTTAAAATTTGATTATTTGTTTTTTGGTGTTGGGTCTTATGCGTTCTTTATATGTTTTTTATATTAACTCCTTGTCAGATATGTCATTTGCTAATATCTTCTCTCATTCAGTAGGTTGCCTGTTGTTTTGTTGATAGTTTCCTTCAGTGTGCAAAAGCTTTTTACTTATCAAACTAGTAGTAGTCTCAATTGTTTATTTTTGCTTTTGTTTTACTTCCCTGAGACAGATCCAGAAAACTGTTGTGAGGTTGATGTACATGAGTTTTCTTTTAGGAGTTTTATGGTTTCAGATCTTACATTTAGGTCTTTAATCCATTTTGAGGTTACTTTTAGGTATGGTGTACTAGGTGGTCCAATCTCTTTTTTATTTTTTATTTTATTTATTTTTATTTATTTTTAAGATTTTATTTATTTATTTGACAGAGAGAGATCACAAGTAGACAGAGAGGCAGGCAGAGAGAGAGAGAGGGAAGCAGGCTCCCTGCCGAGCGGAGAGCCCGATGCAGAACTCGATCCCAGGACCCTGAGATCACGACCCAAGCCTAAGGCAGCGGCCCAACCCACTGAACCACCCAGGCGCCCCCAATCTCTTTTTTTGCATGTAGCTGTCCAGTTTTACTAGCACCATTTATTGAAGAGACGTTTTATTCTCCATTGTATATCCTTGTCTTATTTGTCATAGATTAATTGATCATATAAGCATGGGTTAACTTCTGGGATCCCTATTCTGTTTCACTGACCTATGTGCCTATTTTTGTGCCAGTATCATTATTTCAATTACTATAGCTTTGTAATATAGTTTGAAATCTGGGATTAAAATACCTCCAGCTTTGTTCTTCTTTCTCAGGACTTCTTTGACATTTGGAGTCTTTTCGAGTTCCAAAGAATTTGTGGATGGTCAACAGACAGATGAAAAGATGATCAATATCACTAATCATCAGGGAAATGCAAATCAAAATTACAGTGAAATATCAATTCGCACAAGTCAAAACAACTAGTATTAGAAATATAAAAAATATCAAGGGTTGGTAAGGATGTAGAGGAAAGAGAACCTTTCTGCACTATAGGTGGGAATGTAAACTGGTGCTTCCACTATGAAAAGTAGTAGAAATACCATATGATCCAATAACACCATTAGTGGGTATTTACACAAAGAATATCAAAACACATATTTGCAAAGATATACACAACTCTATGTTTATTGCAACATTATTTACAATAGCCAAGATATGAAAGCAACAAAAGTGCCCATCAATAGATGAATGGAAAAAGAAAACAATGTAGTTTAAGGACAGTATAATTTCAAGGAGTTAAGCAGATAATTTTTCCCAGTGCTTACACATAATTTAAAAATAATTTTATTATAATGAAAAGAAGATGTTATTTGAGGGATATTCGAAGCATAGTGTAGTTTCATGGATGAAAGCATATGGCTTTTCCCAAGTGCTTGTATCCATTAATTCAAAATCATTTATAAATAATGAAAGGAAGATGTTTCTTGACATCCACACTGCACATACACCACAAAAATAACTCACCTATATCTCTAAACAACACATATGCACCATACATAACACACATACACTAGACACACACCACACACATCATACATACATACACAGAACAGATAAGTCACACTCACCAAGACACACACACCACACATAGCACACATATACCAAGCTTATACCATACATATCACACACCAAACACATACACTACACATACACAGCTCACACAGGACATATATACCACATACATCATCCATATCACACACACATCACTCATATAGGACTCACAACACATAACCACACATATAACAAACACATACACACACAAGATATAAACCCTGTAATAGCACATAGACTATGGAATATTACTCAGCCATAAAAAATGATGAAATCTTGCCACTTGTGACAAGACGGACAGACCTAGAGACTATTATGGAAAGTGAAATCAGTCAGACAGAAAAAAGACAAATACCATATGATTTCACTTACATGTGGAGTCTAAAAAACATAACAACTGAACAAACAAACAAAAAGAAATAGAATCATAGAAAACAAACTGGTGGTTGCTAGAGGGAACAGTGTGGGGGATGGGTAAAATGAATGAAGAGGATTAAGAGGTATAGACTTCCAGTTATAAAATAAATTAGTCATTGGCATGTAAAGTACCACATAGGGAATATATAGTCCATAATATTGCAGTACCTTTGGTGACAGAAAGTAACTACACTTATCATGTGAGCATTTCATAATATATATAATTATTGAATCACTATGTTGTACAACTAATATAATATCAGATGTCAACCACACTTCAATTAAAGTAAAAGGGGGGAGATGGCATAGTATCCTGACTACAAGTATGTTCTCAGACACACATATTTTAGCAAAGAGTATTCATAAAAGTTGAGAAGTGGAGCAGGAAAGTGACTTCCTTAACAGTGTTCATACCTGCTTCTCCCTCAGAAAATATGTTTTTCAGGGGATAATACCTCTCAGTTTGAAGAGCACAGTCATAAGTCACAAAAAAGTGTCATGTACAGTGCTTCTCAAAGTAAAAAGAAAAACGTGTTGATAGAAGAGATGCTGAAAAGTCTCAAGAAACTAATTTAGCAGTTAACATGTCAATATTGTCTATCTTCACTTCTCTCCTTGATCTCCCGGAAACCTGTATGGCTCTCTTTCCTGAGAATACTCTAAATTGAGTGGGCTGAAATCTGCTGTTCCTCAGATGGACACAGTCTGATCCAAATAGCAGCCCTTCCACAGGAAAATATTCTCAAGTTTAAAGGGTTAGAAACTTCAGGGGCACCTGAGTGGCTCAGTGGGTTAAAGCCTCGGTTTTCGGCTCAGGTCATGATCCCAGAGTCCTGGGATCGAGCCCCACATCGGGCTCTCTGCTTCGCGGAGAGCCTGCTTCCTCCTCTCTCTCCCTGCCTGCCTCTCTTGCCTACTTGTAATCTCTGTCTGTCAAATAAATAAATAAAATCTTAAAAAAAAAAAAAAAAGAAACTTCAGAGATCTGGCATTTAGCTTATTACAACAGTGACAAGTAGCCCTCAGGCAGCATGAGATAGATGATATAAAGTTTAGTAAATATTGTCTTCAGTATAATTATAGTAGGTATTAGTGCCTTAATATAGTCGATATTAATTCCATATTACAGTGTTCAAAATACAATAACATGTTTATGCATTCTTATACATTGTTATGCATTGTATTTAATCTATTATTTAACATGTTATACATTAGTTTTTAGGGAAAGACTGAATATGGTTCCACCTAATTTTGTTATTTGTTTTAGCAAGCTGAATTATGCCATTCTCTGTGAACAACTATTATTACTACCAATTTAGATTACTTAAAATAAAAGGCAATCCAGAATGCACTGGTAGTAAATTCACATACCCATGTCAAAGTATTTAAAATGTTTTGGTGTTAGGTTAGGTAAGATAAACAGAGATGGAAAAATGAAAAGAAAATTGCATAGATGTTATGCATGGCAAAAAGGTTTTTTAATTCAATCCTAGAACTTAATATTTTCTTTTAAGGCTAAGACAAAATTCAAATCTTTTAAAATTAAGGCTCATTGGCAAATGTGAATTCCTTTTCATTTTTCACTTTTCCCTTAAAAATAAGTTTTATTTATCATAGTGTATTGAAGGGTCATTTGTACATTTAATAGCTCTTATTAAATCAGAAACACTCAGACTGTTTCCTTGAAAATACGTATGGGTGTAAATACAAATGGAAAATGTTCTTGGCAAGTTAATTTTGGAGCTTGCCAAACCCCAGACATCTTAGAAATGCCTAAGGATGTTATAATGAACAAAACATACTACCAGTTCACTGAACCTTGGAGTTATGTGTCAGGAAAGTAGACAAAATACCAAATATGTTGTCATGCTTTCACTAAACCAAAGCCATTCTCATGTGTTTGAATTTAGACTGAAGGCTTCTTCCATTTTTTAGTTCAGCTGTTGGATGTATTCCTGCAATTAAACCACTGGCAGGTTCCAGTAGGACTGGCTGTCAGTTGCTTATAATGATCTCTGAAGTATTTTTTGAAGATTTCCGTAAAAGGACAAGGTAGCATTTAATGAGTTGTCTAAAATTTACAGTGGGGGTTGAATTTCTTACCAGTGATTCATGGAGTTTTTTAATTGGAAAAAAATTAGTAAAAAGACACGCCATATACACATATGTGTGTGTGTGTATATAACATCTATCTATCTATAACTGGACCTTACTAATACATTCCTTGTAATGGATAATATGGCTGTGCAACTCTCCTGCTTTTACATAGTACCTTGCTGTTCATGGTACTAAATGTGAACGCATGAGTAATAATTCCTCTTTTACTTGTCCAGAGACTATTTTCTCCTTCAATTTATTACCTAAAGTCTATACCTAGTCATTTTTTCAGAAGAATTAAGATGAGACCTATATTTCAAACAGTACATTAAACCCTATATAGCTTATGTGTAGATGAGGGTTTTTACTTTTACCTCGAGAACAATCCACACACTCATCATACATTATACATGATACAAAGCTAGAAGGGACTCCAGAACATATGAAAATTACTTGATGAATATTTTGCTTTTAGTCTGCTTAAATCTGGATGCCTCTAAACTGAGATAATAGAAACTCTTTCTTGGGGTTCTTCGGAGGAATTACTAACAGAATTCTGGCAATCCAGTGAGAGGACAGAAGGAATAAAGAGATAACTAAAGCTAGCAGCATGCAATGCATTCTGATTTAGAAATATCAAAAAGGCTGGGCCACAAGTGGAAAAACCATTGGAAAGCCATGAGTGCAAATGTTTTAAGAAGACAAGAATTCCAATTAGCCTGGATGGGAAACTCAGCATGAGGATAAATAGTTGGTTTGATGTTTAGAGTCATTATACTGGACTGTGTCAGTAGGATTACACAATACCATTGTGATAACACAAATGTTAAACAAATCACCCATCTCAGAATTTCCTAAACAGTGCTTTATAGCTTTTAGAGAGAGGGTTTTTTTTTCTTCCTTTCTTTTTCTTTTTTAATATTGTAGTGTTTTTTTCTTTGTTGGATTCCCTAATGAATTTAGCAGTCTTTATACTTAGCAGGAAATCTGGACTGGTCATTTGAGGCCTGTTTTCTTTATCCATTGTGGAGTGCGGGTTTACTTTTGGACACCTAATAAATCATGATCTAACATCTAAGAAACAGACTTATTGCCACATTGCTAAATCAAAGTGAAAAAAAAAGGCAGAATAAATGACTGGTTTATCTTTCACCTATAGGACATTAATGAATCAAGAGGTAATATTCCCTAGTAATGATATGCTAGACTCTATTAATGATGTTAGGACCCCCGTCTTACTATGTAGAGTTAGTAATGGTTTTGTATTTGAAAATGTTAAGCCCTGCCTTGTTTGAGGCTCACCAAGGAATAGAACCATATGCGATACTTTTCTGTTTCAGGCAATGCCCCCACTGCTGGATAGATTGCTGTTGACAGCTTTTGACCAGAGGGAGCCATTAGATTTTGCTGGCTAGCAAACAATTACAGCTTTGATATGAGCTACAAGGTAAAGATGAAAAGGAATACCAATGCAGAAAAATATGCGAGCTCTGTGTGGTCTCTAGACTCTTCTTGCGCAAATGAAAAAAAATTATTTAGATGTAAAAACTATCAAAAGAAAACCAAAGAGAGAAAAAGATCCCAAACCTTTCAGGATTCTAACAGGTAAAATGAAGACTGAAAGAGACCTGGAAGAAAACCAGTAGAAACATCATACCACTGAAAAGGAATTCAGAGGATTTGTTTGAAGATAACCAAAGGTTTCAATTCATGCTATTGGTGGAAGAGGTTTGAATTTCTACCTTTGGAAAAACACCGATTTTGTTCCTAGCACCATAAGTCTTAGGGCAGTGTTATACACATAATGATGCAATAACACATTTAAGATGATCAGGCTTCTGAGTGTTGCCAAACAACAAGACAACAACAAATATTTATATTACCTAAGCATTGCTGAATATATGGCATGTCAGTAGTTTCTTATTTAAAAATACAGCTTAGACTAAAAACAAAAAGGCAACAACTATGGCGAATTTAGGACTCCAAGGACCCTGCAGTAATTAGAAAATCAAACTTAAATGTTTATATTGATAAGCCCACCTTTCTTTGACAGAAAAAAAAAATTGTACTTAGATTCTGAACCGAGTCTTACACAGAAAAGATAAAAATGCTGACTTCTTTGTGTATAGCGCTCCGTGTACTGAGAGTTTTGTGAAGTGGAAGTACATAATCAGTCATCTATAGGTTAAACTTTGAAATAAGAAGGTTGTGATCTCCCAAGGAAAATGAAACCTTGTAATCTTTTACTATGATAAAGTAGTACAATATTCTTTTATTAAAAAGCCCATGGAAATAGACTTGGTAATTTGCCAAAGTATTAATATACCATTTAATTTTTCTTTTGTTTTTAACTATTCATATTAGAATCACCATTTTTTTCTTCTGGATATTTTTGTCAGCATCTAATATGAATAGAGTAGACAAAGACTTATTCAATAGGACATATCTAGTTTGGTATTAGCTAAAAATGTATAGTTTGGCAATTATATACTGCTCTGAAATGTGGGCATCTTCTATAAATACAAACCAACCTTCTTTTAGAGAAAAGGCATGTTCAATATTTCCCCCCACATTTTCTTTTGCAAGGTTTCTGAAATAATATTAAGCTGTTTTAATATGGTTAATATCCTCTTCAGCTAAGATCAATGGTCTGGGTTTTGGAAATAAAAATATGATTATGGTAAACTCAGATGATACTTAAAGTAGACATTCTTCCCTGAATCAAAAGACACTATTCAATCAATAAGCATAGGGGATAAAATGTAATTTCTATTATAATAATGTGGAGCCAGATAATAATCACTTCTTAATTCAATTCTGGAAGCTTGCCTCAGTTGACACTTTCTTCCAAATTTGAAGTTCATTAAATATCTGACTGTCTGGTATATAGAAATACAAGCAGATAATCTTATCCTAATAGGAATGTTTAGTTTTTATTTTCCAAGTACATTATTGTTTCCGCTTTGCTTCTATTTCCCCATCTGCTAAAAGGGAATAATAATACTTAGCATATGGATTATTGAGAGGGTTATAAATTGCTTTGTACAATGTCTGGTACATGGTAAGTCCTCAAGAAATGTTAGCTAATTTTAAGACTGTTATTGTTTTTACCCATTTTTTTTAGGGCTCGGTGTCCTTGCCATCACATTAAAAAGAATCAATCAATCATCAAGTGGAAGTGTTATGAAAAACATATAATTAAATGTCTTTAAACACCATGATATTTTTCCTTTTGGCTGCCACACATCCAAATACAAACCTTTCTCTTCTCTCTATATAAAAACATGCTAAAATTTTCAAGGCCCTATGAAGGTGTATATTATCATAAGCAAAAAATTATTAATATTGTCCAAAAGAATCAAATTCACAATAGCTTATAGGATATCCAATCAGTAACATATATATTGCTAGAATTTCTAGAAATGGATTTTAAAAAATTACAACTCAATAGAAAATCAAATATATTTGAAACTCCATACATAAAAGCACTCAAATATTTTAAGAGGATGATTTGGAAAAGGAAGAGGCAATTTTGAAAAGTAAGAAGTAAACATGCCCAGTTTAAAGAGCACTAAAAAGGAAGTCAGCATTACATTCTATTGGACTAACAGATATAGGTTGATCCTTGCTTGGTTTTATATCTCTGTGGATATTTAAAAATCTCCATTTTGGTGTCTGAATTCTTGATCTCTCTTTATTCTCCTACCCTTCTCTAACCTCTTCCTTTTCTAATTTTTTGCTCTTTTTGTAGTCTAAACAGTACTGGCCCAAGCTAGTCTGAAAGCCATAGTTCAAAAAGTCCTTCTTCTTCCTCCACTCCCCACGGGCTGTCTACCACAAAGTCCTGCCGATTCTAGTTCACACTATTTCTAAAATTGTTCCACTTCCCTCTGTCTACGCTACCACCCCTTCTTGCCTAGACAACAGAAACAATCTTCACTTTAGTATTTCCTAGTTTCTTCTTGATGCTTTTGATCTAGTTTTCTCACAACAGAACAAAATCATAAAACAGAACTGATGGCATGAGGCCCTTGCTAACCATCATTCTCTTCGTTCCCTTTGCTCTTAAAGAACTCAACAGTCTTACCAGGATCACTTTCAATGAGGTCCATTTCATCATCTACTTGACTCACGCCAACCTGGCTTGCTTTCTTTCCCTAGAACTTTCCTAACTCCCTCTTTTCTCAGAGCTTTAATATCCGCCCTTTTCTGCATGTGGTAGGCTCTTCTCCCAACCTTGCCTCAGGAAATCACTATTTAAATTCTTAAACCTCAGTTTTACAAGCAAGTCCTCTTGACTCATCCTAACCAAACAATGTAAATGATATCTTTTCTGTAACTCTGTCCCGTAGACTTATTTTCTTTTTCTTTTTTGGACTTATTGCTTTGTTTTTCTTCTTTCTTTATTTTACAATGATACTGGTAAAAAATAAAAAAAACAAACAGAAAAATACAAGAGATAAGAAAGTACACAACAGTCTACTGACACTTGCTATTGACTAGAATATTCTGCACAATTTTCTTGAATATGTTGTGAGAGTAGAAAGATATTACCAATGTTTGCCTTCCTAGAAGTGTGCCTGTTTTCACCCCATCTAACAGTGCATGAGGCTATTCCATTCTCCCGATCATTCTTAACCCTGTGGAGTCATGCATATGAGGTCTCCTACTTGCACCTGTTCTCACTGTTAGTTTCTTAGGAAACTTTTTTCCCATTTTTATTTGTAGAAACTAATATGCACACAGAAACACCAAATGTATTTATTCTTTCCAATTTTCATACTTCTTATTTCCTCATTATACTGCGTTGTGTAAGACCTCCAGGATAAGATTAGTGAGCATGATTTAATAGAGATATTTATATATTTTCATTAAAAAGTTCATTGCGTGTTATTAGCAGGCACCCTTTAGCAAGTCTAAAGCATTTGTTTCATTTACTTCTTTGCTAAAAGGACTGAACTGAATAGGCTTTGTTGAGATTACCATCTTTTCCTTCTAATGCAGTGTATAGTATTATTAGGGGCATGTAGCTGTATATGCATATATTCTTAGAATTAAATTCTACATAATCAAGATCCATTTTTATTACCTTACGGAATTTCATTTGAAACTCTTTTATTAAGATTTTTTATTTATAGTTATAAGTGAGATAGGTATATAATATCATTTTCTTATATAACCTTTGTAAATGCCTTAATAAATGTCTTGGGCTGTCCAAACGCAGAAACAACGTAAACATCCATCAGCTGACGAACGGATAAACAAAATGTAGTATATCCATACAATTAAATATTACACAGACATGAAAAGAAATTAAGTTCTGCTACATGATTAACATGGATGAGTCTTCAAAACATTAGGCTATGTGAAAGAAGCCAGACACAAACAAGCAAATAGTGTATGATTCCATTTAAATGTAATTTTCAGAATAGATTTCCTTATTTTTCTATTATCTGAAATGGCCTCTTGAAGTTAGCCATTATTTATTTTTTCATTTAAAAATTACTCTTTAAGGGGCACCTGGGTGGCTCAGTGGGTTAAAGCCTCTGCTTTCGGCTCAGGTCATGATCCCGGAGTCCTGGGATCGAGCCCCGCATCCGGCTCTCTGCTCCACGGAGAGCCTGCTTCCTCCTGTCTCTCTGCCTGCCTCTCTGCCTACTTGTGATCTTTGTCTGTCGAATAAATAAATAAAATCTTGAAAAAAAATTACTCTTTAAAATCATCTGTACCTAAGATACTTTTTGAAGGGTAGATATTCACCTAATTATTGAACTTTTAAAAAGCTCACTGGCTTAAGCGCATTTTATTTTTCACCAGGAGACAATTTTGGTAGTAAATATATATTTTAGAACACTGTCTATTTGATTCAAGTTTTTAAATGTATTGAATTTGTTAATTTTATTTTATATTAAATTGTTACATCATATATATATTTGTATTATAATTTAATTGCTTTATATCTTTTACATCAAGCCTTTTAGTTGTTTTGTTCAAATATTCCATTTCCTTACTTACCCAAAACTTTTTTTTGTTTTATGCATTCATTTCTAATTGTATACTGTATTACCCACCTGTAATCTAAATAGCTAACTATGATAGGAACTTTGTTAATTTTTCTTTAGGTTTCTATCAATTGTTCATTGTATATTTCAAGGTTATTTTATTTAAGCCATGGGCAGTCATAAGTCTTCTATTTTGATGGCAGATTTTTCTTTTGTTATTGGGCAACTCGTCTCTATTCTAATTAATGTTTTCAATTATTTTTAATTCTGTGAATAAGACTGATATTATCTGTTTTCACAAATTTAGTATTTGATATATCTTTTACATGAAAATTCATTTCAAACTTTCTAGATAGCTTTATTATTTGTGTCTCTATATTGCATATAGCATTTTACATGGATACAATTTTATACAATATAGTGTTCTTTTAATTGATGAATTTAATCCTCCTAGTATTGATATATTTAGATTGATTTGTTAAAGATTTTATTTGGTGTTTTTAAAATTTTTTAAATTTAAAAATTTTTTATATTTAGATTGACTTGTTGAAGATATTATTTGGTGCTCGTTTTTAAATGTTTCTTTTCTTTTGGCCTAACTTACCTTTTCTTGACATTTGTTAATTTGACAAAGATGTCTATGCTCTCCCCCCTTTTTCTTTTTTAATTCTGTTAATTTACCACCTATAGCTTATATGTCTATTATTTTAATGGTTATCCTTAATGGTTTTAGCCACGCATATTTAGCTTTTGGGAAAATAAACAAAACAATGCAAATGATTTTTAAAAATGAGGCTATTTACTGAGAACATGTATTAGCAAGGGAATTGTCACCATCATTTACTGTTGGCCAAGATTTAAAGCCAAACAGTGGAGAGGAAAAGCTTTATAATAAAAAGGGGGAAAGTTTCACCCATGCTCTGATTAGAGGTTGCCGGCATGGGGAAGCTAGAAGAAAATCGGACTAGAAACGAGTTATCTGAATGGTTTGGAAGGCATATTTGGCTTTTCCTGGTGGATCCCTGAGTTGGTGGGCAAAATATAGGAAACTGATAGTCACTGATTAAATCATGGCAATTCTGGGCTGATTTCTACAAAGGATGTGCATTGGTACTCGGGCTGGGTGTTGTAAAAATGTACGTCTGCTCCCTTGTATAATATATGCCCTGGTTAACGTCTGTTGATCCACTCAGTCTCTCAATATAAGTCTTTCTTACAATATCTTAGACCATTCAATATCCCTACCAACCTCTCTATACAAAATAAGGCTTGATTACATCTTAATTAAACAGCACACTAAATTTCTTCCATCTTCCTTGACATAATTCTCTAGAACTTAGTTCTATATTCTTAAGAATAAAATTTTGTATTATTTTATATGCAGAAGCAGTTAATGAAATAGGTCAATACATGTTAAAATATTTTGGGCTTACCACTGTTTTCGCATCCCATTGATTTCTTCTCATTTTACTTTCCCTCTGACTTATACCTTATGACTTGAAGATAGTAACATCTCCTATTCCTTGATTGTCCAGAAATGGTTTTATTTTGTCATTTGCATTTGGATAATTGTTCAGCAGGATACAAAAATTTTTATTGGCAGCTATCTTTCTTGTAGGATCTTTAATATATTACTCCATTGTGTCTGGCCACTACTGTGGGTAAGAGGTCTGCTATAAGACCACTGAGGAAAACTGTCTTTTACTTATGGTGCAACACAAGGTTTCTTTCATATTTATCCTTTATCCTTGATGCTATTTTCTTTTTCTTTTTCTATTTTTTGAGGATTTATTTAATTATTTGAGAGAGAGAGAGAATATAAGCAGGGGCAGAGGGAAAAGCAGACTCCTCATTGAGTGGGGAGCCAGATGTGGGAATTGATCCCAGGACCCTGAGATCATGACCTGAGCGGAAGGCAGACACTTAACAAACTGGGCCACCTAGGCACCCTGCTATTTTGTTTTTGTAGGAGTGGATTTGTTTTTATTTATCTTGAGCAATACCTGGTATCATTTTTAATCTAATGGGTTTATGTTATGTTTAGTTTTGGAAACTTCTCAGCCACTGTCTTATTAAGTATTTGTTCTGTATAATTTCCTGTATTTGTTTATTTTTTATTTTTTATTTTTTTAAATTTTATTTCTTATTTATTTGACTGACAGAGATCACAAGTCGGCAGAGAGGCAGGCAGAGAGAGCGAGGAAGGGAAGCAGGTTCCCTGCTGAGCAGAGAGCCTGATGCGGGGCTCCATCCCAGGACTCTGGGATCATGACCAGAGCCAAAGGCAGAGGCTTAACCCACTGAGACACACAGGCACCCCAAGATTTTTTTTTGAATCTATTCATTTGACAGAGAGAGACACGGCAAGAGAGGGAGCACAAGCAGAGGGAATGGGAAAGGGAGAAGGAGGCTTCCCAATGAGCAGGGAGCCCGATGCAGGGCTCCATCACAGGACCCTGGGATCAAGACCAGAGCTGAAGGCAGACGGTTAATGACTGAGCCACCCAGGCTCCCCCGTATTTGTTTTTCTTAAATTACTTTTAAATTTATGTTGAGGCATCTTAATCTCTCTGTTTTTATGCCTCTTTAATACTTTTTATCTGTTTTATGCTTCATTTTGTGTTACTTCTTCAGCATGATTTACTTACAGTTTGCTATGTCCCTTTGGAGTCCTCACAGACTCTATATATTATGATTTCTTTTTCTTTCAACAACTACAATTTTATTTCCAAATTTTCTAAATTGTTTATGTTCACCTACATTTGCTTTATTTGCTTCATTTTGTTTCAAACATTTCTAGACTATTTTTCTTTTGGTTATATTTTCTGAGGATTCCAAGAGTAGTGGTGTCAAATAAGTTTAGACTATTATGTTATTTTAATCTCTTCTGAAATCTTGTAATTATTGCTGGTTTTAGATTTTTTGTAGAATTATATTTATTCATGTATTTTGGTATTTTAAACTCCAGATGCATGCTCACACACACTCTTCTTCTATCTGTTTCTCTATCTCTCCTTTTTAGTGGTTTTGGGATTGCTTCTACCTGGTCCGGGACTCTGGTCTATAATCAGGTCTTATTTTAGAAGTTTGAGGGACTTACACCATGGGAATAGTTCCAAGATCCAGGAATCCAAGCATGGAGAGTTTGTCTCAGTTTCTGGTTGGGAGGTTGGCTCTATATCCTCTTGTCTCCGCAAGCAAATTGCTTCATGCTAGGCAGAGCCCCAGTACCAGAAATTTTTTCCCTCCTTTATGTCCAGGATGGAAAGCCCCACTCTAGCAACTGGTTTCCAGCAGAGTTTGGCCCTTTTCCCAGTATTTACCCCAAATACATTCAGTCTTTCCTGCTCCACAGAAGTTAGACTCCTACCAGCTTCTGACTGCTTCCAGATCTCGAATCCAACAGGCCATCAGATTCAATTCTGATTATTTTATTCAATTCTTTGCAACTTCTTGAACTTTGAGATATTTATCTTTTTTTTGTTATTTTTTTAGAGTGAATTTCTTTAATATTTGCTTTTTTATATTTTATCTGCCATGGTTAGACATTTGAAGTGGGATGGGATGAGCTTCAAAGCATGTATTTGCAATATCATTTTCCCAGAGCTGCATTTTATTTTTGTTTTGAACATAGTTTACTTGTTTACATAGTTTAACATAGTTTACTAAATTATAAACTCAGGGAAGGCAGTGGCTGTATCTGTTCTGGTCATGATACTTAGACTTGGTCTTTAATAAATATGTACAATGCCATGCATTATTTAATTCATTACCAGGTGACCTAGGTACAATTTGACAATAATAATATAATGTCTAGTGAAGCTTTGGCAAACTAAACAAAGGAAAGTAATGCAACTTAGCATCATTGAGTAATATAGGTTGCTCATGGAATTTTATTGGAATTGAGCAAATACCAAAAGCAGTATCTTGAAAAGTAGTCATCCTTTTTTTCTGACCATACAAAGAAAAGTATCTTCATTTCAGTAGCGTGCAGTAGAATGAATATGAAAAAACTAAATAATGATATAAATAAGGAGAAAGATAAATAGACTTTAGCATTAGATGTCAAGAACTAGGCTTTTTACAGTAAGCAGAATCCAGGATCCTGTAGTCATCAAATGTTGATAGACATTAAATAATGTTAGCATTTTCTGGCCTACTTTGTACTTAACCATCTATTAGGCCCTTTACTAAGAATCATTTTAATCTCAAAGCAACTTTTTGACATTGGTATCATTCTGGGTAAAAAGATGACTAAAATGAAATTCTGAGGATTTGAGTGATCTGTCCACACTTATACAACTCCAGTCCTGAACAGTATTTGGATCTACATTTGTTTTTAAAAATCATGTTTCCAATCACTAGTGGAAACTCTGAAATGTGGACTCCTTTGTATAATAGATTTTTCTCACCTAAAAAAAATCAGAGCAATGTTCTAATAATTCACTTATTTTTTCCTTTATTCCACAGTTATTTGTTGACTTCTTTCCTGCTCTGTGCCATATATTGTGCTGGATGCCAGAATCAAAGAGTGAGACAGAGATAGGTAATATTTTACTTCATACAAATGTGGAGAAAAGCAATTTAATAATTATGAGAATAACCTATTAAGACTTAAGAATAGGGGCACCTGGGTGGCTCAGTGGGTTAAGTCTCTGCCTTCGGCTCAGGTTGTGATCTCAGGGTCCTGGGATCGAGCCCCGCATCGGGCTCTCTGCTCAGCAGGGAGCCTGCTTCTCCCTCTCTCTCTGCCTGCCTCTCTGCCTACTTGTGATCGCTCTCTCTGTCCAATAAATAAATAAAATTAAAAAAAAAAGACTTAAAGATAATTTGTTGCTTCATATAGGTTATCTTTAACATAAGACAACATAAACAAGGTAGAATTTATCTCAACAAGCTCTAAAATTTCTTATTTTACTCAAAATATATAGCCTTCATTTGAACTAGCTTACATTTATTAACTTTTCCAAACTGAGAGGGAGCTATTATTACCTCTTTCAGTACATTAAAAACCATGTAGAAGGAAATACTTTCTTTCTCTGGTACATTAATCAAAGCTCTATTGAAATAAGCATAGTGTGATCATACTAATAAAATTTTAAATTTACTAATTTAGTATCAGCTGTCTCTAACCCCCTCCCTCTTTACAAGGTTCAGTTTCTTCCAGGGTACTGTTGGGAGTGGTTTATTTCATGTCCCCCGTGTTTATCCCACAGGAAACCCATTTTGCTTGCCTCTGGTGCTCAGGTTCTGGCAGGAACTCTTCACTGCTCACCTTGCACTGTACTATACCTCTTCCCATGTTTTCTTGATCCACACAGTGAGAGGTTGGTATCATGATGGGTAAGTCCATGTTTCTCCTTACAGCCCTGCCCATTCATTTTCCACACAACCTCTCAGGTTCACAGGAGTTCATCAGGCTCTAGGTAACTCAAAGGAATAATAACTTAGAATGCAAAATGTGCAGCTGATATAAAATGTGTGTTCCTATAGTTCAGGTGGAAATTAATCTAGTAATTAAAGATATAGAGGAATGGGGTGCCTGGGTGGCTCAGTGGGTTAAAGCCTCGGTTTTCGGCTCAGGTCATGATCCCAGGGTCCTGGGATCAAGCCCCACATCGGGCTCTCTGCTCAGCAGGAAGCCTGCTTCCCTCTCTCTCTGCCTGTCTCTCTGCCTACTCATGATCTCTTTCTGTCAAATAAATAAATAAAATCTTAAAATAAAAAGATATAGAGGAACCTGGTCTCTTATGATTATACCCATTTTCTAACCTAGCTTCCCTGGTCTCAAGTTGTCCACCAGACTGTAAAAGATACCTTTCTTCATATTTCCATGTTTTAAATCTCTATCCATCATTGAATTATTTAATCCTGTTTAATAGAAACTGACTTTGACTAAGGACCTTTCCCTGTCCTCCAGTGGTGTGTTTCTCCATATTTGAATTATTAAGTCCAGACAAGGAGCCAGAAAATATCAGCCTATGGAAACGGCTTGCAAACTGCAATTGAGGGGCAAACACAATGATCAGAAATGTTTTTTTAATTTACTGTCAAATAATTAAAATTTGGAGATTTTGTAGAAAAGTTAGATTCTTGCCTTCTAATAAACTGAAAAAGTTAGAAGCCCAGGATCCATATTTCTACATGGAAACAATTAGGTATCATGGAGTGGCTGCATCCCCCGGAAGAAGAGAAGTGTGCAATCTCTAGACTGTCACAGACTGTCACAGAACTGCTATTCTCCATCGGTTGTATTCTGGTGGCTTTATTCATTTTCACTCCTTGCTGCCCCCTGAAAATGTTTCAGTTTTTGACTTTTGTTAGAGAAATGCTCCAGGTGCCATCTGATGGTTGAAACCCCAAACAGTCCGTGATTGTAATGAAATCTTCAAGCCTAAGCCACGTTGAAATCTACCCACCAGCCAATGTAATTTTGCCTGTTTATTTTCCTTATTTCCAAAATGACATTTCCCAAATGTTAGTGAACTATGTACTACCTTCTCCATTTCTGATATGTCCAAGTAGCACTTGTACATTTTTTACATTAAGCAAGGAGCTGATCGAGGTTTTTGTTTTTTGTTTTTTGTTTGTTTGTTTGTTTGTTTTTTCAGGAACATCAAGGACATTTTAGGCATTTTTGAAAGAACAAGCTTTATGGAGGCAAAATTGAGACTTATAGAAGTGGGAAAGACTGGAGTAATGAAGGTCAGGAAGACACCCTCCAAGAAATCAGGGCGTACAAGAGTCACAAGAAAGCTAGAACCAATGACTGGAGTGCCTATGGTGGAAGATTCCCAAAAAGTCTTTGGCAAGGAGCACCTGGGTGGCTCAGTCAGTTAAGTGTCAGCCTTTGCCTCAGGTCATGATCCCAGGGTCCTGGGATCAAGCCCCACGTTGGGCTCCCTGCTCAGTAGGAAGCCTGCTTCTCCCTCTCCTACTCCCCCGGCTTGTGTTCCCTCTCTCGTTGTGTGTGTCTCTCTCTATGTCAAATAAATAAATAAAATCTTTTTTAAAAAAGTCTTTGACAAATCCCTAGTTGGCTATAAACTTATTTCTATGACCCAGTCTACAAATGCCATCAGAGGACAATGTTTTTTCCTTCTTCGCCTTCCAAATTTTGTATGAATGCTTCTCATTCTTGGAGCTGAACCAGAAACACGCAGACAAAGGAGGTGGAGAAATATAATTCCCAGCTTTCCTTCTCTGTGGTACAGAAAAAGCTTAGAAGGGCAGAATAGGACTGAGTGCCAATGAATATGTGATGTGAAGAGGTTTGCTTTTAAAATAAATCTGGTGGTGGAGGGAGTCTAACAAAGTAACATGAAAGATTCTAAGATAAAAGCATCAGAGCCATTATGAGCTTGTGAAAACTAGAAGTTCCATAGCAGGTCTGGGCCTGGAACCTCAGATTGCAGGAATCTGACAACAAGAAGGGTGAAGGGACATAAGATGTCCATCACCCCACCTGAAAGATGTCCAACACCCCACCCATCACTGATGGAAAGTTGGACCACAGTTAGGCCATCAAAAACTGAACTAGGAACATGAGGATGAGGGATTGTGGGTATGGTGGGGCTGCAACACTGGAAGGATCCATGGCCTTGAGAGGAAGGAAAAGATCTTAAAAAAAAAAGAGTGTGGCAGCCAGGGCAGTGGGAGGGCTGGGGCTTTCCCAAGGCAGAAGTAGTGTGGGGAAGGAGTACAAAGACAGTGTAACGTGAGCATTGACATCCAGGGGAGACTGAAGGAAGGGTTAAGTGAGGATTGCTAAGGACTGACCCAGAGCTGGAAACCGGGGATAGGTTAGAGGGACAGTCTTGTAATGTGCCTCAAGGTCTCCAAAAGAACAGAAAGAAAAAGGTAAATGGGCAGAGAAAAGTGTGTTCACGGCATGAGTTTCCATCAGACCATTCTGTGCATGTTGATTCCTGAGACTAGATGGTCAATGTCATGTGTTCAGTGTTTAGTGAGTTGACCTAGATGTGCAGCCCCTGTCACAACTCAGTCCTCTTGCACATTATAGCGAATTCATGTCATGCACCCAGGGAAAGACTTGCCTAAAGACTAATGATTGAGCCAAGACACACACACACACACACACACACACACACACACACACACTTTTTACCAAAGACAAACGTTCATTCTCAGAGGTAGTACAGATTGAACCCAGAAGAGTAAGAAATATTTTCTTAACTGCTCCTTTCTGGGACAGCACTTCATTCTGGCAGCCAGGTCGAAAGAGTGTCAGTACCTTTTCTTTACCAATGGTTTCTGGACCTCTCAGTTCTATCCAGAAAGAAAAAGAAGCTGAAAACTGAAAAGTTGTTTGTCCACTCTTTCAGCTACAAAAGATGGGGCCAGAATTTTGACATTCGTCCTCACACACACAAAATTGAAATCATTGCTCTGGATTCTCCCTTTCCTCACTTCCTGATCAATGGGCAGAGGAGGAGGGAGGGAAAGGAGATATTTTTAATCTGCTTACCTTTTTGGTTACATTACATAATAGTAATAATTCAAGGTCCATTACTTTACTAGTGTAGTTTAAGCAAATATATGCAGCATACTTAATAGTTGCTTTCTAGTTTGCATGTATCAAACAATTACTAGTGTTCGACATGTGACCACACATAAATTACATCACATACTCCACTCATTTTTTTAACAGGAAGTGACTGAATGTACCATGTTTCAGGAATGTGCTAGGGCCTGAGGTTACAAAAACATGTCAGATGTAGTGTTTGCCCTCAAGGAATATTCTAATAAGGGATATAGGCATGTAACTCACGATTATAGCATCGTAAGTGCTAAGATTAGAGCATGATGTGGAAGATATTGAATTACAGAGAAGAAATATCTGAAGAAGATAAAAGATTTAAGAAAATTTTCCTGAAGAGATGAAATATTTTAGTTTATACAATAAGTGCAGGGAATAATGGGGAAAGAGTAATAAAAAAGTTCACAACGTTATTAAATAATTAGAGGGATTAATGACTGCTGAGGAAACTAAGGACTGCTCTTATCATTAAACCATGAAGTAACTATATATATATATATTTTTTTAAATTATTTAATTTATTTATTTGACAGAGAGAGACACAGCGAGAGAGGGAACACAAGCAGGGGGAGTGGGAGAAGGAGAAGCAGGCTTGCCACAGAGCGGGAAGCCCGATGTGGGGCTTGATCCCAGGCCCCTGGGATCAGGAACTGAGCCAAAGGCAGACGCTTAATGACTGAGCCACCCAGGCGCCCCCATAAAGTATCTATATTGTATTTTATGTGGATTTAGTTCAATCTTGGTTATTTAAAAAAATGTATTTAGTTTTTTTGTGGCAAAAACACTAAATTGTTTCACAATATACATTGTCTTTTTCCTTATTAATGGAACTCCAATTTTATTTATGTATTTATTTTTAAAATTTTATTTATTTATTTTGGAGAGAGAGCATGTGAACAAGGAGAGGAATAAGGGGAGGGACAAAGCAGGAGGGAGAGGAAGAGGGAAAGAATCCCAAGCACACTCTGTGCCAAGTAGGGAGGGTGACGTGGGGCTCGACCTCACAACCCTGAGATTGTGACTTGAGCTGAAACCAAGGGTCGGACGCTGAACTGACTGAGCCACTCAGATGTCCTGGAACTCTAATTTCTAGACAGGCACACAACACCTAGCATAGAACTTGCAGCTAAGACTGGCCTGTGATTAGGTTGTGGCCCACAGGATACAAGCAGGAGAAATGTCCTTAAAAAACAACAAGATATCCTTCTCCATTCTTTCCTCCTCCCATGTGGCAAAAATACAGACATGGTGGTCAGAGCTAGAGCAGTCTCCCTGGACAATGCAATAAAAACTGTAAGCTGAAATACTAGAGAAAAACATAGAGGGAGCCTGGATTCCTGACCCCCAGAAGATCGCACTATCCTTGGATTAGCTATTTTGGACTTTCTCTATTGGAGGAATAAGTAAATGTGTATATTGAAGTTTTTCTATTATTTGGAACCAAAAACCAAAGTGAATACAGTTTTAGTTTTACACCCCCCCCCATTTTAAAATTCTTTTGTAAATAACCAAAAAAAAAAAAAAATCAAGCAGAATACAGCTAACATTTATTTATTTATTCTTCATTCATTTATTGTGACTTTTTTTAACAGTTAACATTTATACACCACATTTGGCGAGCTAAGATTTTACCTAGAAGTGTCTCTCATCTAATTCTGCCAACACCCTACAAAGTAGGCACTATTACTACCCGTGCCAGTTAACAGGGGAAAAGGCTCAAGGTCATAGAGTTAGTGAGGATAGAATCAGCATTTGAGCTAGGCAGCTTTAATCAATGCTTGGCTCTTCCTGTCTAGGATGTTCTGCCTCTTAATTAAATATAAATTTAAAAGAAGGAAATTCATTTTTCTTAAAAATCATAAAGATCAGGGCACCTGGGTGGCTCAGTGGGTTAAGCCTCTGCCTTCGGCTTGGGTCATGATCTCAGGGTCCTGGGATCGAGCCCCGCATCGGGCTCTCTGCTCAACGGGGAGCCTGCTTCCCCCCTCTTTCTGCCTGCCTCTCTGCCTACTTGTGATCTCTCTCTCTCTCTGTCAAATAAATAAATAAAATCTTTAAAAAAAATCGTAAAGATCAAATTATAAAATTTTACAAATTTACTGATATATTTTCTATGCTGCTACTAAGCATATAATAGCTAACAAAATATAAATTTTATATAAAATTATATATATTACATATTACAAAAATGTATATATGTATATATATACATATATACACACACCCACAAATACATAGATGCTGTAGTGATTATGTACATGAAATAAAAAGAGACAAAATCCAATGGGAGACATAAACAGAGACCTACATAAATTTGTGAAAATACAGATTTTAAAACAACTTAAAAATTTTCTTTTTAAATGCCCAGATGTCCAATTTCATATAATTCTACTATTTCTGAATTTTTCTCAACTGAGAGAAGACTTCTGTTATTATTAAGTGAGCAGTCAATAAGAGTAGGAAATTCTTCCTGAAAAATATAGGTAGTCATATAATTTCTAAGCAGGAATGGACCTTAGAAAAAACCTAGTCCAATCTCTTAAATTTATTGATAAAGTATTGCTCAGAGAATTAAGAAAACTGTACATTCCAGCAATTACAGTCAGAATGGGAGTTAGATTTAGTTTTCCTAATGATCAACATAATGATGGTTCCACTACATTTCATGCATGTAGACCATCTTCTACTTTCATTTGATGAAAGGGTAGGCAACATGTTTCAGTGTGGGTAGGTAACATCCCTGAAGCAAAGAGGAGGATTACAGGGGCACTGTACAGAATGACAGTTTTAAGTAGTAGTTTATTGTACTCAATGTATCAACCAGTCCATGGTCCTTAATCTGAACACAGCCATGGCAGGTTTATAAGCCAATGGAAAATGCACTGCTAAATGTACACCAGGTACATTTTTCTGATGAATGTGTCCATATTTTTGTTGTTGCTGTTAAACTCACAAAGTTGTCAGTGATCTAAAAAAGACTAAGATCCTCGAGTACAGATCCTTTACCTCACTACAGAACACTCATGAAAGAAATTGAAGAAGACATAAAAAGATGGAAGACCATTCCATGTTCTTGGATCGGAAGAATAAACATTGTTAAAATGCTATACTACCTAGAGCAATCTATATTTTTAATGCCATTCCAATCAAAATTCCACCGGTATTTTTCAAAGAGCTGGAGCAAATAATCCTAAAATTTGTATGAAATCAGAAGAGACCCCGAATCGCTAAGGAAATGTTGAAAACAAAAATAAAACTGGTGGCATCTCGTTACCTGATTTCAAGCTATACTACAAAGCTGTGATCACCAAGACAGCATGGTACTGGCATAAAAACAGACACATAGACCAATGGAACAGAGTAGAGAGCCCAGATATGGACCCTCAACTCTATGGTCAAATAATCTTTGACAAAGCAGGAAAAAACATACAGTGGAAAAAAGACAGTCTCTTCAATATATAGTGCTGGGAAAATTGGACAGCTATATGTAGAAGAATGAAACTCGACCATTCTCTTACACCGTACACAAAGATAAACTCGAAATGGATAAAGGACCTCAACGTGAGACAGGAATCCATCAGAATCCTAGAGGAGAACATAGGCAGTAACCTCTTCGATATCAGCCACAGCAACTTCTTTCAAG
>PISX010026714.1:0-24070 GCA_004024625.1 Mellivora capensis | reverse complement strand
AGTAACATAGAAAATAAGAAGACAGAAAACTAAAAACTGTCCAGTTGTTTTTCTTTAAAGCACATGCTATGGGGCACCTGTGTAGCTCAGTTGGTTAAGCATCTGCCTTCAACTCAGGTACTTCACAGGGTAAATTAAAGTCTCAGGAGATTTGCTAATGTCTTCCTTATCACTTTCCTCACATCATTACCCATCAATGTAAGACCCTAAACTCACTCACTGCATTAAAAAAGTATTCATGCCCAATACAGACCTTATAAAAACTCTTTTGAATAACTCCAATTTAATGTTTTGGGTCAATGATTCATAGCAAACAGGTGTAAAGATGATGACAGTATCATAGACATAAATTCACCATTAAAATACAAATGTCTCCCAAAAGTTAAATAAACTCAAATGACTAAATTGCTCATTCTTACCCAAGCTTTCCAGCTATCAAAAGATAAAAAGCAAGTATTTATACAGATGGTAGATATACTTTTGGAGTGTGCCTTGATCACTTTGAATGATTTGGCAAAAGAATCTTCCTGACCTCTATAGGATTGCCCATAAAAATAGAACAAACCAATTAAAATGAATTTTAGATGACTTGCTGTTACATTGGTAGGCATCAGAAAAGTGGAATGTCAAAGCACTGGCTTAGAATTGCAGAATGTCTTAGCTGATGACCACTCTAAAAACCACCATTAACCAAACCAACTGCCCTCAGGAACGAACTGTAAGTATGATCTGGTCATTGTTAGATCATTTTCATGATAGACTTGATTGAGGCTTGTCCTTGCCAGTGAGCTACTGTTTTAATAGTAGCAAAAAACAAAGATAGTTTTTTTTTACTCCTCAACTGGGGAATTCGAACATATCTTTTCAGTGTTAAGGATACAATGTCATTGGGACTAGCACTAAAGAATTTTGCATATCCTTGCTTTGATTTAAAATACCCATTGTCCTTATCTTGCTCATCTACAGGGTACAGTTTATGCAAAAAACTCTGAAGGAAGGTGTGCTTAATTTAGGCGAGTGTCCTTGAGGAATAATAATACTCCTTCCTGTATCTTATGTGAGCTGCCATCCAATTATGGAATAATGTAACTAAAAAAGACTTACCAATTTTGTTTCTGATTTGTTTTTAACCACAAATGACCATAAATATGCTCTAGAGGCCAACCCAGTAGTTTAAAGCCAAGATCTAGTGTTGTTTTAGATAATTTTTTGGGCCCTGAGTTTTTCTTTGCTAGTCAATGGGAACTTGTGCTATAGCAAATACTTCTTGTTGCACTTAAAAATGAAAACAAGGATCAGGTAGAACAATAAATGAATAGTGTAGTGAAAATGATCACTTGGCTTTCTAGAGGAAGCCTAGTTATTCTTTGAGATATGCTTTCCTGGTGTGTGTTTGTTATTCTATGTTTCTGCTTTCAGAGATTATTAGGACTTACAGTTATCTTAGAAATGGAAATCACCTGTATTGCAATTGGCCAATACATTCTGCCCAGAGGCCTAAATGCTACTGTGCAAGCATTGTCACAGAACATGATTGAACAACACATCTTGCAGTCAAAACACATGAGCTAATTATTCTAGTTCAACTTCTCAACACAATTTTAAAAATGCATGGAATGAGGTTCTATAGCATAAAACAGGAGCAGGAAGTAGGTAGGCCATCACAAACAACACTCACAGAATATACACAAAGATTAAACAAGGCCTCTCTGTGACCACCTTCTGGCAATTTGTAAAATAAGAGAGATACAAGGATACTACATATTTAAAACAATGACTCTGCAGTCTTCATTTTCTGACTACTTCTTTTATACAACACTAGCCAAGCTTCCTCTCACCTTCTAGATAAAATCTCAGAGGATGCCCAATAACCTAAATCCCTGCTTCCTGCCAGCACTCAATCCAGAAGTATCCTTAGTTTCCTTAAACCCCCTTTAAAATCATCCAGCTCAATCCCAAATCCTATAAAAAGCCCCTCACAACTCGCTTTTATCAAGACAGCCCTGGTTTTCATATTCTCTTGCTGCTGAAATCTAAATAAGCCTAACTATGATTTCAAGTGTTCTTAATGGTCTTTGGCTGGTGAGCTCTTTTTTAAGACAATACTTTTTGAGGGGCTTTAAAGAAATTCATTGATTTTAGTTATTCTTACATTTACTATTTGAAAAAAATGAAACAAACAAATGATATATCAATAAAGAGACAAAACCATTAAGCTTCATTGGGATAAACATACACCTCAAGAAAATATTTCAGCTACCAATTGTCAAATATCTCAAATCTAATAATTTCAATTTATTTTTCATGTACATGCAGATCTGTAATACCCACAACTCTCCAAATTTGTTTTCCTCTATTTTCCAATATTATCATCTACAGAATCAGTGCAGTTCTTCACTGTTTACTCAGTTTTGTCAAAGTCCCCTGAGTCCGCTGATATGCAAGGCATGCAAGCTGAGTTGGGAAGAAGGTGTTATTTGACCTTAAGAGAGCCCCAAAATTTATTTATAACAGAATGAAGTTCATGTGAAACATTTGCAATATTTGTTCACAGGTGACATATATTAAAAGGTAAAATATGTTCTTCATTTTACTTAGCACATAGATTTTTTTTTATATAAAGATATGGGAGAATTTTCTTTTGCTAAAGATGTGTTGAAAAGTTACTATCAGCCTTGCTTGTATTTCATGATTTTGAAACATATTCAGCAATAGAACTTTGGAATATGTTTTTCACAGTGTCACCTTTGCTGGTGATTTCTTCTTTGTTTGGAATGCCTTTTGCTTCACCAAGTTGATGGCTAATTTGCTTCATTCTCTTTGGCTCATGTGTCATCTCTAGGAGTCTATCCTTGAACTGTTTAGACTGAATTAGTGTGCCCTTTTCTGTGATTCCATGGTACTCTGTACAAATCTATCATCCCATATACCTAAGTGATTTTTTTTTATTCTGTTTGCCCCATAGACTATGGGTTTCTTGAGAGAAATCTTATCTTACTCATTTTGTATCCATAATGTCTAGCTCAGTGATTAGATAGTAATATTCCAGGAAATGTGTGAAAAAATAAATGAGTAGTTATAATCTCTGCCTATTTAAACAGTAAAATCTACTAGAGACAACCAGGTGCTTCTTATTTAAGATATATCACTTTGAAAACCCAACAAATACTCCCATATTTGCTATTATGACTGATTAAGTGTTCTCGGCAGTGTATAATGAAATTACTTTCTTTGTATTGAGAGAGATTCTATTGCACTATTGAAAAAATATCAATTAGATACTAATTAGTCTTGCTTTCTGCTTGTGGAGGGCTTGAGGTGAATGGGTGTGGAAGAGAATGGGAGCAATAATTAAGTAAACATTTAGGCAATTCAAACCCTGTGCTCCTTGCAGATAAAAATGTAAATCAGGTTTGCAATTTAACCTTCACACAGACAACCAGGGCAGATGCTAATGAATCTAACATGTTTGTCATGAGTAGTTTAGTTTTAAAATCATTGATTTCTTTACAAAGAGAAGCAGTGAAACATAAACTGAAGTTGTTATGCTGCACCAAACCTGGAAAATTAAAGGCTGCTAATGGTCTTTTGTAATACACTGTGAGAATGATGATTACGAAAATGCTCAGCAGTTTTGATGAATCACTCTCATCTGGCAAGAGGTCTTGACTTATTTGACAGAAGGTGCCTTGCATGGATCAGCATAGAGAAGTGAGAGATAACAGCTATTGTGCTACATAATAGTGTAATAATACAACATTTACAGGGTTTTAAGTGCAAGTGAGAAACAATAAAAGTGAAGAATTTCACAGTTAAGGAGGAAACATACCAGTCTGCCTTTTAGCACAAAGTCACAACCCAGAATTAAGGGACTCATGATTCGGGGTGAATGGCATAGCTGCTTCTTAAAAAAATAGTCTGCACCAATTACTCAAGCCTTACCTTCTCTTTCTTCCTTTCTCTCTCTTCCTTTCTCTCTTTCTTTCTCTCTCTTTCTCTTTCTTTCTTTCTTATACTGAAGAATACACAAACTTTCTTTATAATACCAGGGTAACCCACCTTAAATCTTAATATTTTACTATTTAAGGTTTTATTTATTTATTTGAGAGAGAGAGACAGCACATGCAAGTCAGGAGAGGAAGAGGGACAAGCAAACTTTGAGCTGAGTGCAGAGTCCAATGTGAACCTCGATATCGTGACCCTGAGATTATGACCTGAGCTGAAATCAAGAGTCAGAAACTTAATCACTGAGCAACCTAGGTGCTCCAAATCTTATTATTTTATTTCTTAGCTCAAAAAATATGCTGGTGACTAATTGCCAATTTTATGAAATCTAAACATTCTGATTCAGCTTTCTTGTATGTCCCAAACTGGGATACCTCACTTCTCTGTTTATTAATTTCCTCCTCCAGTTACACACTCTACTGGAATTGCTGTCTCTTTATTAAGGGCTTTTATTTGCAGAAGTCAATCTCCTTCTTCAAAATTCCTTTCTTTCCTATGTCTAATCCATAATAATCCTTACTCATATTTTTAAAGGCCCCTGCAAACCACAACTTCTATAAGAATAAGAATTTTTACTGAATGCTCATTATTTTTACTGAATGCTCAAATGGGCTAAATGATTCATGTGCAGTGCCTTATTTTAATCTTCATAAAATCCTGAGAAGGTCATAATAATTATTACCATTTCACAGATGAGGAGACCCAGATTGAAAGAAGTTATATAATATTCCCTAGGTCTAATGTCTACTACATGGTAGGATTTGAATTTGGCTTTGATGGATGGACTACAAAGATTCCTTCCTGGGGTGTCTGGGTGGCTCAGTGGGTTAAGCCTCTGCTTTCGGCTCAGATCATGGTCTCAGGGTCCTGGGATGGAGCCCTGCATCGGGCTCTCTGCTCAGCAGGGAGCCTGCTTCCCATCCTCTCTTTCTGCCTGCCTCTCTGACTACTTGTGATCTCTCTCTGTCAAACAAATAAATAAAATCTTAAAAAAAAAAAAAAGGATTCCTTTCTGTGCTCCTTGTGAACCTGTTACTCTTAATTCAGAAATTAACTATTAATCATCTTATTGTTATTTTCACATGAATAACGTAATCAAAGCTAGATTATAAGATGTAAGAAAACACAAGTTATTCTTTCTTTCTGAATCTCCAGAATACTTAAAATATTTACTATGAAATTTATTATTCAATATACAGTGATATGTACACATGAATAGGCACACACACAAACTCCAATCTTGGTTTTAAAGAATATATATCAGTTTGAAAAATAAACTTACTTTTTAAAATATTTACTTATTTATTTTCAGGGGAAGGGCAGAGGGAAAGAACCTTTCAAGCAGACTATCCAGTGAGCATGGAACAAGATGTGGGACTCTGTTCCAGGGTCCAAGAGATCATGTGTGACCTAAGCCAAAACCAAGAGTCAGATGTTTAACTGACTGAGCCACCTAGGCACCCCAGAAAAATGAATTTATTAAAATGGGAAGTTAATTAATAATCATGATTAAAATAATAATTTATTTTTTAACGATTTTATTTATTTACTTGACAGAGATCACAAGTAGGCAGAGAGGCAGGCAGAGAGAAAGAGGGGAAGCAGGCTCCCCACTGAGCAGAGAGCCCAATGCGGGGCTTGATCCCAGGACACTGAGATCACAACCCGAGCCAAAGGCAGAGGCTTTAACCCACTGAGACACCCAGGTACCCCTGATAAAAATAATAATTTAAAAGAGAAAATGTAGACCTTTTGTTGAATATAGAAAATAGCAATAGGAGAGTTTTGTTTTGTTTTTAGGGTTTATTTATTTACTCCAGAGAGAGAGAAAGAGAAAGAACATGAGGGAAGGGGCAAAGGGAGAGGAAGAATCTCAAGCAGACTCCCTGCCGAGTGGGGAGCCCAATGTGCATCTCCATATAATGACACTGAGATCATGACCTGAGCTGAAACCACAAGTCAGATGTTTAACTGACTGAGCCACCCAGGTGCCCTGGAAAGAGATTTATTATAAATAAATTTTATGTCTGCAATGAAATTCTGCATTGACCTGGGGACTATGAAATCCCCAATGAATTTACAGTTTATAAGCAGAGGTAGATCAGTAAGCCAGTGAAGGACTATGAGAAGGACTATGAGAAACATACGCATCAAGAGTTATTGTACACATAGAAGCAATGTATAGTTCTTCTAGGAATATCTTCCTAGAGACTTGGATGCCCAAGATGATCTAGGATGACTGAAAGTTAGCCAGGAAAATGAAGTGGAGAAAGGTAGTCCAGGCAAAAGATAAAAAAGAGATAAATTGGACACCAAGGAAGAGTGGTCATAGCACATTAGCAGAAAATCAAATGATTCAATGAAACTGGACTTAAAAGTACAAAGGAGGCAGTGGCTAGTGATGAAGCCAGACAAGGTATAAACACATGCTGTGTTCCTGATTGTCTTTCCTGCCTTTCTACAAAGCTTTGAGCTTTGCCTGTAGAACTTTGGCCGTTCAATAAAACTTTTTAGGAAGAGAGGTATGCAGTTAAATCCCTTATTTCTAAAATTACTGTGGTAAAAATGCTGAAGGTGATTAGAGGGGTTAACAGTGAATTCTGAAACATGTTGTTACAAATCAAGAATGAAATAATAAAGCCACAGGGAAGGATATTTACAGCATACTCAGAAACTAGAAACCATGGAACTAGGGAAAGAAAGTTTGAAAGAATAAGAGAGAAGGAATTGCAAAGAAAGAAAGGTAGTATATAACTTAAGAAACAGGACAGATGTGGAGCAACTGGCTGAAATGGCAGAACAAACATGCCAACAGCACACTGCGGAGATGATGGGATCAATTTGAATATTTATATTTATAATACCAAGAGGAGATTTTCAGTGGACAGCCCTGCTCTCATAGTGAGGTTTCCTATGAGATAAAGATATGGTGGAGTATTTGGTATTTAGGCAACAGAGTAAATTCCATCACTTTGGGTGCACGTACATAGCACAAAAAAAGTAAGCCAGTAATTAATCTCCAAAGAAAGCAAATTTAGAGAATAAACAATTGTAGAGAAAGCAGAATAAAAGAGTGGGCCAACACATGAAAGAAGGATGAAGGGAAAACATGGAAGGGATGTCTGGCAGTCAGTGGAAAACAGGACCACTCTCTATATTTCAAATGGAGAGGATCTGAAAGAGAGGATTGGTTTATAAGTATCTGATAAGGGAAAGGAGAACAAAAATCTAAAACTGAGATTGTTCTGAGATTAATCATTTCAATAAACCTCTACCCCCCAGGCTGATAAAACAAAATGTGTTGCATATATTGCAAAATTGCTCTGCCTCTGAAGTGGCAAAAGATCCCATCGCGTTCTCGGCCCATCGTGTTCTAGGCTGCCTTCACCACACCACCACAGCCTTCGAAAAATCCAGAAGCCCACAACACTTTTTATGCTAATGTAGCTGGGAAACTTAAAGGCTCTCACTGATGTTGTTGCTCTGGGCAAAACCAGATCCCTTGATGAGCTCAACACTACCAAGATCGTTATGGCAATACTCTGCCTCTGACAGTGTCGATCCACACAACCTGAGCCACACAGCCTGAGAGGAAATGCACTGGCTCCTGATACTGTTGGAGACACATCCAGAAGCCAAAGGAGAGGGGCACATCACTTCTTTCTTTCTTTCTTTTCTCAGTTCCACTGCTTTCCACTGGGAAAAACTATCAAGAAATGTAGTTTTCAGGCTTCTGACAGAGCACAGAAGGATGTAAGTAGAGTTGAGACCTAACAGACAAAGCAGGTACACAAAATTTTGAGAAGGATTGATGATCACCACCACTGAGGGGTTTGGGTTAGATTGCTTTTCTAAAATGATAAATCAATTGATTATCTTTCTATAAGTATATGAAGGTGTTTTTACCCATTCCCCACTATTATCAGGTATTTTATTTTTTTTGTAAATTGGATAGTGGAAATAGATATAAAAGCACTGCTTCTTATTTGAATTCCAATAATTAGAACCACTGGTTCTGGTCATTTTCTTAAAATAGCTGAGCATATTTCAGGGCTAATTCAGCTATATGCTGTATCTGTTTAGAAAGATATTTTCAGGAGGACTGCCTGGATGTCTCTGTTGGTTTAGCATCTGACTCCTGATTTCAGCTCATGTCATGATCTCAGGGTTGTGAGTGAGACCAAGTCCTAAGTCAGGCCCCACGCTCAGGCAGTGAGAGTCTGCTTATCCCTCTCCCTCTGCTCCTCCCAACTCCAATGCCCCCCACCCCAGTCTCTTGGTCTCAAATAAATAAATAAAATCTTTTAAAAGAAAGAAAGAAAGATACTTCCAGGAAAGCTGTGACGGCATATAACTACTTATCTTGGGCAATATTGGTCATATTAATAATTTTGTTTTCCAGCTAAACTTTCAACCATCCAATGTTTAGTTTGAGCTCCTCAAAGACACATCCTGATACAAAGACTTGGTTACAAGTATTTTATTTAATGAGTTAACCCAAGGAATATCAAGGGATAAGGAGGAATATGTCTCAAACTTAGGGGATTTACTGGAGTATTTCATGATGCTTCCTTGCCCAGATGTAACATGGTGAAGTATGAGAAAATGTAGAAAGGAAGGGAAGAAGGTCAATAAAGAATGTGCTAACAGATTGGTTACAGCTTTAAGAACCTGACAATCCCACAGTGGTCTCTTTCAGAGATTGTGGAGAATACTCCTTAATATTGTTGCCCCAAAGCCAAGGAACCTGGGGTATTCTTCAATTTGTAGTTCTCATGGTTTTCTTCCTATGTGTGTGTATATATATATATATATATATATATATATATATATATATATATAAATTTCCCCTCTGTAAACATACCTGTCATATTGGATTAGAGACCATCCCACTCCATTGTGATCTGTTCTTAACTAAACACATATGCAACAACTGTTTCTAAAAAGTTCATATTCTGAGGTACTGGGCATTAGAACTTCAACTTAATGAATGTTTACCAGACATATTCCAACCAATAACACCATCCACAGTTACATAAAGTCTCTCTTTGTGGATTGTGTGCATGTATGTGCTTTGCACACTTGACTGAGCCTGTTCCTAAATGTATGGATATGTGATTGTAGTTGTGCTTACCCAAATCAGTGCTATGATGATCCATCCAGCATATGTCGAATGGCCTTTGGTCACACAGCTTCTTGACGTAAACAAGATTAGGCTCAATAGCCCATCAGATGTTGCTTTTTGAAGGGACAAATGTTATCTGCTGCAGAGGGTCTTATTCCAGAACCCTAGGGATCTGCATAACGTCTTTCATCCTGGAACTTGCCAGAGACACCATATGCCATCCTTATCTATCACAGAAAACTCTAGCACTTCAAAGTTGGCTGGGTCAGATTGCAGTGAAGCTTGTAAAAAAGGCTGAATTTGTTGAATTCTCTTTAGTTGGACCCCATTCAACATGGCAGCCTTCTGAGTCCTCTGTTGGAACAATATTCTCAATTGTACTATACATTGTCTACAAAATATAAAGTGATCTGACATCATGTAATGTTCCTCCTTCTGCATGGTAAGGATTGCAACATGCAACGACTTAATCTACACTCTGGAGGGAATGTCACCAAACCACTAGATATTAAAAATGTCCCTATTATCATAGGTCCTATAATTTTGTGATGTTTACTTCCTACCATTCTGCAGGGCCTTAAGAATAACACTTTTGACTTGGAAGTGCTATAAAATCTAAGGTGTTTTTCATTTTTCCATTTGATCCCTTGACTAAAAGGGAATAGTTTCTAGGTCTTTAACTTGTCTTCTCTTACCATAATCCCATTTACTATATAAGGCATAGAACAACTGTGAGAATTCTGCCCACCACTCTCTTTGTGTGTGTGTATTTCCATACTGTGTAAAGAAAGACCAGAGAAAAGACAGCAAAATATCTCCATGGAATTACTGGACCCACTGTGAGATGGCGTAAGTCTATCACCCACCCAACAACCTCATTTTACCCTACTCTAACAGAGGAGATGTAATTGAATTTTGAGCCCCCTGGTATCATTATAAACTTATCCTCTAATCAACTGCTCTAATAAGGTCCAGATATTATCTTAACCAAGTATATAGTGTTTCAGATAAATGACTGTAGATCCTTTTGGGAATCAGAAAATAAATTATCATAGATTCTTCCTGTGAATATTCAGTTTTCTTCCTCAAGGAGATGCCTCCTCTTCAACTGATGGTTTCTTAGTCTGAGAACTGGCTCAGTTCTAGAGAGTGGGTGAAAGATAATTATTTTTGAAGGCATGAACATCAACCTTCTCATCAATAGCTCTTGATTTTTTAATTATGTATGCAAGCACTATCTTCACTGACTAGCAATTTGCCTTCTACTGGGAACATTATATTCTATTACCCACACTCCTGATCCCTGCATGCCACGGCCAGAGGGTAGCCATTCAACCTTGCTGTCCATTTTAATTCTATCCATCTTGCCATTGACAATTATGTGCTGCCACCTGGTCTAACCCTTCCAGAACCTTATAATCATGGATACCATCAAATACAGTTTCATAGAATATTATTTTACTATTAACTCTTGCATACTAATCATTCTTACCATGCTATGCTACATTAAGATACCACTGCAAAATTTAATGTCGTACAAAAATGAATGTTTATTTTTTTCTCTTGCTGGTGTGCAATTCAGCTGGGATGGCTATACTAGACATTGGAGGTTGTCTGGGCTTGGTAATGAGCATTTAACTGGGTCATGTGTCTGCAGTGTTTACCTACATTTTTTCTCGGATTAGTGCTTACTTGGGACATGGTCTTATGGTGATTGTGGATCATGTGGGTGGACAGAAAAACATGTGTCTTTGGGCATAGGCTCAATCTACTGTCACTTTAACCCTCATTTCAGTGGTCTAGTATTAATATGTTTGAGCCTTTGCACTCTGGTTCATGGCACAGTCACATATAAAGAGTAACAAAGTAAGAAATTGAGAAGAGTATTCCAACTACCAGAGTCCACTGTCTTGATAAAAATTATGCATATTTCTTCCACATGTCAATTAACTTGTTCCCTCCACAGGACAACCACAAAGTCATATTTCATCAGGCTTGAGGTAGAGAATCTTATAATCTTCATAGGGTTATATAAGAATTCTCTTCATCCAATACCCATGAGATTAAAAAATATATATATAAAATATATAAATATATATGTAATATATGTATATATGTGTGTGTGTATATATATATATGTGTGTGTGTGTGTGTGTGTAAAATATACCCTCTCTATACTCAACTTAAAATGGTGGTTAAAGAGGAGAACACCACAGTAGAAATCACACTCTTCACTGGTGAAAAGCAATTTTGAAAACCTCTGGTTACTATTCTGAGGTCCCATTATGATGGAGCTAATATGGATTTTTCCATATTAACCCAGATTTGTTCCCTGAGAGTATCATCCAGACCTTTGTTCTTCATGGTTCTTGATTGTGCTTCTGAGAAATCCTTCATTTGCTATCATCCTCCTTTGGCAAATCATAATAGATGTTAGAGAATATACACTCCCTGGTGACTGAACAGTTCTGTTAGCATGATTTCTATATATAGAAAATCAGGACCCAAAAGTATTTTTACTTTGTAACAGTCACCAGTCCCTTTTAATTCAAACTGATGGAACCTTTTCCCATATAGCTTTGGGTTGCCACCAATGAGGAACTGAATAATGTTAAGCTTTGTTGTTGTTATTGTATCACCTTAGTGAAAGCATGTCCTCTGGGCACTTTTAGGGAATATATTTATCTGATGCTTCACAGTTTTTATGTAATAAATATATTTTTCTTTGTCAACCTTTCTGAGGTTTTCAACCCTGCCTTAAAATTGTGCCCAGGAGTTTCACATCTTTATCTCATTTACCAAGCACCATCATTGTTTTTCAGCCTGGAGAGCCATTCTAGCAACATAGTAAGTCAGGTTCCTGAGTTATGGGATAAATGATCTCATATCAATGAATCTCTTCTGTCTAGCCTTTCCTATGACCTAGCTTAAAACTTGCAAGCTCCACACCCACATATATTCTTCTGGTTCCTATTGGTAACTTGTAATCTAATTCTGTTGCTCTTCTCTTTTTTTTTATTTTTAATACATATTTTTTTCTTCTTTCTTCCTACCTCCCATCCCTCCTTCCTTCTCTCTTTTTCTTTCTTTCTTTCTTTGTCTCCCACACGTGTGTGTGCTCTCTTTCTCTTTCTCTCCTTCTTTATTTTTTGGGTGGTGAGGTAAAAATCAATTTCTCCTTATTTTAGGAAATGTTTCTTCACTGCCGAGGCTATGCTTATACTGACTTAATTTTGGGTCTAGAAGCACCATGGAGGCAAAGCTATACTTTAAGGAGGATAAACATAATCTTTTGAGGCCTTTTCATGGTTTCTTGGCAATGGGAGACTGCTTTGCTATAGCAAGGTGAAATGGATTCCTTCTAGGCTCTAATACATAGGGTCTAGGCTCTAAACATAGGGGAAACAGGAAGTTTGAATATCCCTATCTCAATTCCCAGGATTCTATATCTTCCCTGCCAGGGCTATAACTCTTCTGCAGTGTGAATTTAATAAACTTTTAAAAATATATTGACCAACATTGGATTTTACCTACTTATCTGTCATCCTTAAAATATGATCTCACTTCTTAGTACAAACTCTTAGTTTAGGATCCTTCCAAAGAAGATCCAGAGACAATTGTACACATACTTTATTTAGGAAGTGATCCCAGAAAGAACAAAGGCTAAATGAGTAAGTGAGATAGTTCTGAAAATTATACCAGAGAGATTAATGTTAGGAGAAACTAGGGCTTTACTCCATTTCAAAATCTGAGACACAGTATAGAATCTCCACTTAGGACTGTCCTATAAAGTGGCAGAGTTTGTTTCTACAAGCACTTGCCCCTTATTGGTTGACATACCAGTACTCCTCACCTATCCTTTATATAAACCATTGGAGCCCCTACAAATAGAGATAGTCTCTATCCTGCTAAGAGGATAAGGAAAAGAGAAAGCTATCACCATGTAAGGGAACTATCTGAAGATAACTTTCCAGGTAGGTGGATAGGTTTGGGGTTGTTTATCCAACAAAGGCAAAGTTTGTTTATACCAAATATATATATATATACACACACACACACACACAGACTACAATATATTTGTTTTGTTTAGCATTGTTAATTTCATTCGTATTATTAGTATGGAAGGCAGATCTAACACAGTAATTGGTACAAAAGATAACTGTGCTTTAAAGAATGAGTTTAAGTTTCAGAAACAAAGCCTGAATTAGTTTTCTAATTCCACAACAATACTGAATAAAATCTACCCCAAAGTCAGTGTCTTGGACCATATATCATGCATTCTCATGGAGTTGAAAGTCAGGCTTTCTTTTTCAGGCTGGAGTTCCTGGAAAGCTCTGCTTCATGCCATAGCTCTTCAGGGATAAACCCAACTCACATGTCTTTCTCCTCTTGGAGCCAATAGGCTATCTAGGATATGCTCTTTTCAGGTGATGGCATAGGTACAAAAGGGAAAGCAACTCTACAACAGGTCCCTAAATGCCTAATCTCAGTAGTTACCTGTTGCCATATTCATCAACATTCAGAGGTCAGAACTTCACTGAGACTAAGGTGAGGTAAAAGGCATTCATCTGGATGAAAAAATTTGAGGAGCTGCCACAAAACTCAGAGAGCAAAATGAAAAATATTTTTATATAATATTTTAAAAGATTTTACTTGTTTATCTGTAAGAGAGGGAGAGAGTATGGGTGAGGGGAGGGGCAGAGGGACAAGTAGACTCTACATTGAGCAAGGAGTACAAAGCGGAACTCTATTCCTAGACCCCAAAATTAGAACCTGAGCCAAAGTCAGGCACTTAACTGAATGAGCCACCCAGGATCCCCTGATACAATATTTTTAAAATGTAAAAAGTTCCATAAAAAACAATTTTTTAAAATGAAACAATATATTTGTTCATTTATTTTTTAAATTTTAGTTACCTGGTGCTCATCAGGACAGGTGCACGCCTTAATCTCCACCACTTACTTCACCCATTCCCCCACCCACTTCCCCTTTGGCAGCCATTAGTTTGTTCTCTATAATTAAGAATCTATTTCTTGTTTTGTTTTTTCCCTTTTTTTCCTTTTGTTCATTTGTTTTGTTTCTTGATTTCCACATATAGGTGAAATCATATGGTATTTGTCTTTCTCTGACTGACTTATTTCACTTGGAATTATAGTCTAGCTCCATCTATGTCATTGCAAATGGCAAGATTTCATTTTTTATGACTGGATAATATTCCATTTTGTGTGTGTGTGTGTGTGTGTGTGTGTGTGTGTGTGTGTATCTTCTTTATCCAATCATCAGTTGATGGACACTTGTACTGCTTCCATATCTTGGTTATTGTAAATAATGCTGCTATAAACATAGGGGTGCCTGTATCACTTTGAATCAGTATTTTTGTATTCTTTGGGTTAATACCCAGTAGTGCTATTGCTGGATCATAGGGCAGTCCTTTTATTAATATTTGAGGAGTCTCCATACTATTTTCTACAATGGGTACATCAGTTTGAATTCCCACCAACAGTGCAGGTGGGTTCCTTTGCTTTACATCCTTGACAATACATGTTATTTCTTGTGCTGTTGGTTTTAGACAGTCTGACCAGTGTGAGGTAATATCTCATTGTAGTTTTGATCTGCATTTCACTGATGGTAAGTGATGGCGAGTATCTTCTCATGTATCTGTTGGCCATCATGGATGTCTTTTTTGGAGAAATGTCTGCTCATGTCTTCTTCCCATTTTTAAATTGGATTATTTGGTTTTGGGGTGTTGAGTTTCATAAGTTCTTTATATATTTTGGATACTAACCCTTTATCAGATATGTTATTTGCAAATATCTTCTTTCATTCCACAGGTTGCCTGTTAATTTTATTAATTACTTTTTCACTGTACAAAAACTTTTTATTTTGATATAATCCCAATAGTTTATTTTTGCTTTGTTTCCCTTCCCTAAGGGGATCTATCTAGAAAAATGGTGCTATGGTCGAAATCAAAGAAGTTACTATCTGTGTTCTCTTCTACGATTTTTATGGTTTTAGGTATTGCATTCAGGTCTTTAATCCATTTTGAATTTATTATTGGTATGGCATAAGAAAGTGGTCTAGTTTCTATCTTTTGTATGGTGTTGTCCTGTTTTCCCAACACCATTTTCTGAAGAGATTGTCTTTTTCCCATTGGATATTCTTTCTTGCTTTGTTGAAAATTAATTGTCCATATAGTTGTGGGTTTATTTCTGGGTTTTCTAGTCTGTTCTATTGATCTATTTGTCTATTTTTGTGCCAGTACCACAGTGTTTTTATTGCTCTAGCTTTGTAGTATAACTTGAAGTACAGAATTGTGATCCCTCCAACTTTGCTTTTCTTTTTCAAGATTGCTTTGACTGTTTGGGGTCTTTTGTGGTTTCATACAAATTTTAGGATTGTTAGTTCTAGTTCTGTGGAAAATGTTTTTGTTATTTGGATAAGGATTGAATTAGATGTGTACATTGCTTTAGGTAGTATATACATTTTAACTATGTTTGTTCTTCCCTCCCATGAGCATGGAATGTCTTTGCATTTCTTTGTGTCATCTTCAATTTCTTTCATCAGTGTTTTATAGGTTTCAGAGTACAGATCTTTCACCTCTTCAGTTAGGTTTATTCCTTGTTATATTATTATTGTTGGTGCAATTGTAAACGGAAATTGTTTTAATTTCTCTTTCTGCTGCTTCATTTTTGGTTTATAGAAATGCAACAGATTTTTGTATATTGATTTTGTATCCTGCAACTTTACCGAATTTGATCATCAATTCTAGCAGTTTTTTGATGGAGTCTTTCAGGTTTTCTATATAGGTTTTCTATATATTTGTCATCTGCAAATAGGAAAATTTTACTTCTTCTTTACTGATTTGAATGACTTCAATTCTTTTTGTTGTCTGATTGCTATGTCTAGGACTTCCAGTACTATGTTGAATAAAAGTGGAGAGACTGGACATCCTTGTCTTATTCCTGACCTTAAGGGAAAGTCTCTCAGGTTTTCCCCATTGAGGATAATGTTAGCTGTGGGTTTTTTATATATGGCCTTTATTGTGTTAGGTATATTCCCTCTAAACTTACTTTCTTGAGGATTTTTATCATGAATCAGTGTTGTATTGGTCAAATGCTTTTTTTCTGCATATATTGAAGTGATCAAGTGGTTTTTATTCTTTTATTGATGTGAGGCATAACATTGGTTGATTTTAAAATATTGAAAAACTCTTTGAACTCAGGAATAAATCCCACTTCTTCGTGGTGAATGATTTTTTAAAATAATTTTTTAATTATTTCTTTTCAGCGTAACAGTATTCATTGTTTTTGCACCACACCCAGTGCACCATGCAATACATGCCCTCCCTAATACCCACCACCAGGCTCCCCTAAGCCCCCACCTCCCGCCCCTTCAAAACCCCTCAGGTTGTTTTTCAGAGTCCATAGTCTCTCATGGTTCATCTCCCCTTCCAATTTCCCTCAACTCCCTTCTCCTCTCCATCTCCCCATGTCCTCCATGTTATTTGTTATGCTCCACAAATAAGTGAAACCATATGATAATTGACTCCTCTGCTTGACTTATTTTACTCAGCATAATCTCTTCCAGTCCCGTCCATGTTGCTACAAAAGTTGGGTATTCATCCTTTCTGATGGAGGCATAATACTCCATAGTGTATATGGACCACATCTTCCTTATCCATTCGTCCCATGAAGGGCATCTTGGTTCTTTCCACAGTTTGGCGACCGTGGCCATTGCTGCTATAAACATTGGGGTACAGATGGCCCTTCTATTCACTACATCTGCATCTTTGGGGTAAATACCCAGTAGTGCAATTGCAGGGTCATAGGGAAGCTCTATTTTTAATTTCTTGAGAAATCTCCACACTGTTCTCCAAAGTGGCCACACCAACTTGCATTCCCACCAACAGTGTAAGAGGGTTCCCCTTTCTTCACATCCTCTCCAACACACGTTGTTTCCTGTCTTGCTAATTTTGGCCATTCTAACTGGTTTAAGGTGGTATCTCAATGTGGTTTTAATTTGAATCTCCCTAATGGCTAGTGATGATGAACATTTTTTCATGTGTCTGATAGCCATTTTTATGATTTTTTAAATATTATATTGGATTCTCTTTGCTAATATTTTGTTGAGGATTTTGGCATCCATATTCATTTAGGGATACTGGCCTGTAGTTCTCTTTTTTGGAGTTGTCTTTATCTGATTTTGGCATCAAGGTAATGCTGGCCTCATAGAATGTATTTGGAAGGTCCCCCCCCTTTTTTCTTTCTTTCTTTTCTTTTCTTTTTTTTTTTTTTTTTTTTTTTTTTTTTTTTTTTTTTTTTTTTTTTTTTTTTTTTTTTTTTTTTTTTTTTTTTTTTTTTTTTTTTTTTTTTTTTTTTTTTTTTTTTTTTTTTTTTTTTTTTTTTTTGAATAGTTTGGGAAGAGAAAGTATTAACTCTTCTTTAAATGCTTAGTAGAATTCTCCTGTTAAACCATCTGGTCCTAGACTTTTGTTTGTTGGGAATTTTTTGGTTATTGATTCCATCTTTTTACTGGTAAATTAATAACTTCAAATTGTCTACTTCTTCCTGTTTCAGTTTTGGTGATTAAATGTTTCAAGGAATTTATCCATTTCTTCTAGGTTGTCCAATTAGTTGGCATATAGTTTTCATAATATTCCTTATAATTATATTTCTGTGGTGTTGGTTGTGATTTTTCCTTTCATTTGTGATTTTATTATTTTAGTTCTTTTTTCTTTTTCTTGATAAGTATAGTCAGGAGCTTATCAATTTTATTAATTTTTCCAAAGAACCAGCTCCTGGTTTCATTGATGTATTCTATTGTTTGCTTATTTTTGTTTTTAGCTTCCATATCGTTTGTTTCTGCCCTAATCTGTCTTCGTTATTTCTTTCCTTCTGCTGGTTCTGGTTTTTGTTTGTTGTTCTTTTTCATCCTTTTTAAAAAATATATATTTTTTAAAGATTCTATTTGTCAGAGAGAGAGACACACACAGAAACAGGGCAATCAGCAGAGAGAGGGAGAAACAGACTCCCCGCTGAGCAAGGAATTTGATGTGGGACTTGATCCTCTGACCTTAGGATCATGACCTGAGCTGAAGGCAGACACTTAACTGACTGAGCCACCCAGGTTTCCCATTCTTCTAGATGTAAGGTTAGGTTGTTTATTATGATTTTTCTTGCTTCTTGAGATAGACCTATATTGCTATAAACTGCAATCTTAGAACTGCTTTTGCTACATTCCCAAAGGTTTTGGACAACTGTGTTTTCATTTTCATTTGTTTCCATGTATTTTTTAGTTTTTCTTTTATTTCCTGGTTGACCCATTCATTATTTTGTAGCATGTTATTTAACCTCGGTGTATTTGTGGTCCTTCTGGATTTTTTCTTATGGGTGACTTCTAGTTTCAAGAATTCGTAGTGAGAAAAGATGAATACTATGATTTGAATCCCTTTGAATTTGTTGGGGCTTGTTTTGTGGCATAATTTGTAATTAATTCTAGAGCACGTTCTGTATGTACTTGAAAAAAAATCTTTATTTTGCTATTTTAAGATAGAATGTTCTGGAAATATCTTTTAAAACCACCTATTCCAGTTTGTCATTCAAAGTCATTGCACACTTGTTGATTTTCTGTTTAGAATATCTGTTCATTGATGTAAGTGGGTTGTTAAAGTCCCAATTTTATTGTATTACTATCAGTGAGTTACTTTGTTATTAATTTTTTATATATTTGGTTACTCCCAAGTTGGGAGCATAAATATTTACAATTGTTAAATCTTATCGAATTGACTCCTTTTTTTATGAGACCAAAAAGTCTTTGGTTTAAATCCAGTTTGTCTGATGTAAGTATGGCTACTCTGGCTTTCTTTTGACATCCACTTACATGATAATTGTTTCTCCATTCCCTCACTTTCAGTTTGCAGGTGTCTTTAGGTCTAGAATGAGTCTCCTGCAGACAGCATATAGATGGATCTTAGGTTTTTTTTTTTTTTTTTTTAATCTATTCTGATATCTTATTGTCTTGATTGGAGCATTTTGTGCATTTAAATTCAAAGTAATTTTTGATAGATTTGTATTTATTGCTCTTTTATCACTTTTTTGTGGTTGTTTCTGGATATTTTCTCTGAACCCTTTCTGTCTTTATCACTTTTGGTCTTTCCTTTCCACTCAAAGATTTCCCTTTCATTTTCTTCCAGAGCTGTTTTAGTAGTCCCAAACTCCTTTAGTTTTGGTTTGTCTGGGAAACTATCTCTTCTAGTCTACATAATAGCTTTATTGGATAGAATATTCTTGGTTGCAGATATTTTTCCATTAACTTTGAATATATCATGCCACTCTTTTTTGGCTTGGAAAGTTTCTGCTGAAAAATCCACTGATAGCCTTATGAGAGTTTCCTTTGTATGTAATTATCTTCTTTTGTCTTGTTATGTTTAATATATATATATTTTTTTCTTTAGCACTATATTTTCCATTTTAATTACAATTTCTTGAACTTTTGTTGATTTTGATGAAAGTTCTCTGTGCCCCCTGGATCTGGTATATCTGTTTCTTTTCCCAGATTAAGGACATTTTCAGTTATTGTATCTCCAAATAAGTTTTCTGCCCCATTTTTTTTCTCTTCTTTTGGGACTCCTATAATACAAATGTTTTTATGTTTGATGGAGTCAAACATAAAAAGTCTATTCTTATTTTGCATAATTCTTTTTCCTCTCTTTTATTCAGCTTGATTGCTTTCTGTCGTTCTCTCTTCCAGGTCATTAATTCATTCCTCTTTTTCTTCTTCCAGCCTGCTGTTCTTTCTATCAAGCATGTTTGTCATTGTTTATTGAGCCTTTATTTCCACTGTTAATCCTTATCTCTGTGTTAATGGTCTCAGTGATGTCCTCCACTCTTTTCTCTAATCCAGTAAGTATCCTTATGGTCATTGCTTTAAATTCTCCATCAGGCATGTTACTCATCTTTTTCACTTACCACTCTGGTCATAGCCTTGTCCTGTTCTTTCATTTAGGAAAAATTCCATTGTCTTCTCATTTTATCTAACTGTCTGTGTTTGTTTCTTGTATTAGGAATGTCAGCTGAGTCTCTGATTCTTTTTTTTTTAAGATTTTATTTATTTGACAGACGGAGATTACAAGTAGGCAGAGAGGCAGACAGAGAGAGAGTGGGAAGCAGGCTCCCTGCTGAGCAGAGAGCCTGATGCGGGGCTTGATCCCAGGACCCTGGAGTAATGACCTGAGTGGAAGGCAGAGGCTTTAACCCACTGAGCCACCCAGGTGCCCCGAGAGTCTCTGATTCTTGAGAGTAAAGGCTTTATGAAGAAGATGTCTTGTAGTACCCTGCCATGTGGTGTCTCCTGTTCCCCAGAGACTGGCACTTCTAGGAATGTCTCCAATGTGTGCAGTGGAGCTCTGCTGTTGTGGCCTGGACATTTTATCTTCAGGCAAACTGTCTACAAAGGGTCTCTTTGCTTGTTGTGAGCAGCACTTTTGTCCTTGGCCTGAATGTGGTGCGTTTTTACTTGGTGTGCTTTGGTCTGCTTTTGAAATGAGATGTGTCAGCACTGCCACCAGAACTGGGGTCTCATGTAACTCTCAGGTTGAGAGACATAGTGTAGGCAGAGGTTTGAGCTGGTCTTCTGGGGGCGGGCCCACTGCACTGGGACCAAGTCAAAGATGATTAGAAAATGTGGTATTTCCAGAGGGTGAGGTTGTGGAGTTTGGTGTAAGCAAGTTAGGCAGGGAATGTAGGTGATTCACTGATCTCTGTAGGTGGCTCTGTGTTTATGTTGGCAGGCAGAGAAGGGGAATGGAAACTGCCATTCCCTTTGTTCCCAGAGGAGTCTTTCTGTGAACACTGTCTCTCTGGGACTTGCTCTTAGATGAACAACTAACCCCCCAAAACCTCCCACTATGTGCCCTAGTTGTTCTTCAGATTGTTGCTTCCATGCTGTATGTCTGCAAGCTATTTGTCCTGCCTTTTCTCCAAGAGTGGCCCCAACATCCTTTGTTGTCTACCAGAGCCAAGCATGCTGACCTTTAAAACTCTAGGATTTAGGCCCCACTGGTTGCAAGCACTCACAAAATTCAGCCCTTCTCACTTTCCAAGCCAATTACTATGGAGATTTCCCTATGTGGGCTCCCCTGTGTGCTAGTTTGTCTCTTGTCATTCTCCGTGACCATGTTTCCTTCCCTACCACTAGCCATGCTCCTTTTCTCACCTAAGCTGAGTCTCCACACTTCCTAGTTCTTTGATATGGCCTCTTCTCTATCATTAGTTGTGGAATTTATTTTGCTAGTCTTTAGACCAATTTCAGGAATATATAGGATGATTTGATACTTATAGAGTTGGTGGGATGAGGAGAGTTTAAGGTCTTCCTACTCTGCTGTCATCTTTCATATCAAGTTAAACCATTTTATTGAGATTTGATTAATATATAAAAGATTGTATATACTTAATGTATGCAACATAGTGATTTTGGAGATATATATAGATCTGTGAACCATCACTATATCCTCATCGTCAATGTTTCCTCTCACCATCTTTATATTATTAATTTAATTTAATTTAATTCACTCATTCATTTTATTCTGACCTTAAGTGTGCATCACTCTGGCCCTGCTTCATCAGCCTCACCCTAATCCTGCCCTGCAACTCTTATACTCAAACCTAAGTTGATATGGTGAAAAATACACTCAACCTATGGAGGTAGTATTTGAGGAATAAAACATTTTTGAACAAAATCTCACTAAAAAAGAAATGGTGCATCTAAAAATTTCAATAAATAAGTTATGTCTATGGGACATGTGAGTGATAGAATGATAAATTTAGTAATGAGAGGATTTTCAGGGGGAGGGAGCTAAATAGCTTATATAAATGATGACATGAATAAAAGCCCATATACAGATTTTAAGATGAATTTTCAGATAAAATGACAACTAGTTTGATGAAAAAAAAAGACAATATTAAGTAAAGACACAAACTTTCTGGAATAATTTTTGTATACTTTCCAGAATCCACAAAAATTGTGATTCAGGAATAGTAAAGGTCCATTAGTGTAACTACACAAATTTTGTGTTAATGAACTACCTAATGAAGACAAATGTTCTTTTGGAAGAGACACACTATTAATACATTCCACATATCCTCAGTGAATATTCTGAAGCATTATGTTAATTTGGATGAAGTTGTGTCTTATTACTAGTAAATTATTTGTTATATACTACTTCACAGAGATTTTTTCCCCTAATACACTGATAATGGTTATGAATTATATTGTACATAAAACCAAGATTTGTCTTCTTTTAAAACAAATTGAGACTTTTTAGTCACTTGGAAAAGCTGGAAAATATGGATATGTAAAAAAATAAGAACTTTAATTTTGATTTGTAAATATTTATATAGTAATTATATATTTGTTTATGTTTACATTTATTCTTTAATTTGGTATTTGTGATTTTCAACATATATTGGTTGGATTACTTATTGTCATTTAAAACATACAAATAACATAATCATCACAATTTAAATCTATGTTATAGTTTCTTACCTGATTTCAGTTGTCAACTTTTGTTTTGTTACCACTTGGGATACTGAGTATATATGTGAATTCTTATGAAATTCTATAAAGTAATTTCTATAATGGTAATAATCTGAAGCTTACCAACACAGAGTAATTTCTTTTAAAATATATCATCTTAGGGATCCCAGGGTGGCTCAGTCAGGTAAGTGTCAGCCTTTGGCTCAGGTCATGATCCTGGGATGCTGGAATCAAGCCCCATGTCATCTCTCTGCTATCCTACTTCTCCCTCTATCTCTCTGACTGCAGTTCCCCCTGCTTGTGCTCTCTCTCTCTTTCTCTGTCAAATAAATAAATAAATAAATAAATATTTTAAAAATATATATCATCTTATGGGTTTTACTTACAACATATTCTATATTATATATCCTTCTCTGAAAAGTCTTCCACATATACAGAATATATTTACTTATAAAACCTTTATCTAACTGAAAATGTAAAAGGCACACTTATGATTAATATTCAGCAAAAGCTTTACCTTGTTTTCATTAAAATAGCTTAATTTTATTGGTCAGAGTTGTCATTTATATGCAATTGTGTTACATAAGATGACAACATTTATTATGTTGAAGAATAACTTTTAAACAACTGACACAATTTTTTAGTGATAAATCACCAATAGAAAAATAGGTCTTCTATTTATAAACTTTAGAGAAGATACTGACAAAATCCTAAAACTATTTAGTTTATATGTGTTATGTTTGACAAGACTAAAAGAAATAATCCTACTTAGATATAAAGTTTCATTGTAATTTAAAATTTTTAAAAAGTGCAATATAATGCTGATGACATACTTTCCAAATTCATATGCTTCATTCTTAACATTTTGCATTCTAATTTAATAAAATGAAAATCATTATTTTTAAGTAGGTTTTTGGGGATTTTTATATAAAAATGAATTTTTCTATTTATCAAATGAGCATGTTTTTACTATGTTTAAAAAATTCATATAGTTGGGGGGAGACAAGATGGCAGGGAACTAGGAGGATGCTCTGGTTCAACCTGTCCCCTAAAGTAAGCTGATTACCTACCAAGGAACTCCGATCACTCATGAAATCAGCCTGAGATCAAAATTCTACTCGTCAGGATCTCTACGGGGGCAGAAGACGCCAGTGGGACGTCAGGATCTCTACGGGGGCAGAAGAAGCCAGTGAGCAGGTAAAGCCGAACGGGAACACCGGACTGGTATTGGAAGATAAACAAAAGGGGGAGGGAGCCACCCGAGGAGACGCATTGGGAAGTAATACCCCAATACGAGAGTCCCCTAAGACTGGGGACCAGCATTAACTTGAAGACCGATAAAAAGCACTCAAAAAGAGAAAAGATCATAGGGTGAAATTGTGGGAATTGGAACTGTTAGGGACAGGG
>PISX010026713.1:0-24501 GCA_004024625.1 Mellivora capensis | reverse complement strand
TGGGGAGGGTATATGCTATGGTGAGTGCTCTGAAGTGTGTAAATCTGGCGATTCACAGACCTGTATCCCTGGAGATAAAAAATTATATGTTTATTAAAATTTTTTTTTAATTTTTTAAAAAGTTAAGGAAAAAGATAGTTGTTAAAGAGTGTAAATACTAAGAGTTTTCATCATAAGGAGAGTATTTTTTCCCTTTTCCTATTCTTTCTTTTTATTGTATCTCTATGAGAAGATGGAAGTTAGCTAAGCTGACTGTGGTAATCATTTCATCATGTCTGTAAATCAAGGTATAATGTTGTACACCTTAAGCTTATAGAGTGTTGTGTGTCAATTACTCCTCACCAACATGGAAAAAGATGTAGATCTTTGTCTAACAGTGTTTATTTGAAACGAAGAGTGACATTTCCTATCTCTCCCATCATATTTCAAATCATGGCAGTTCAATGGAAATGGGAAAAGAAAACACGAAATCTGGCAAAGAATCACTTTGAAAGTATGTGACACATATTTATACCAAAATAGCATTCGTCCGTATGCTGTAAATATTGAGATTTCGTTAATATGTATTATGCTTTGTTTTCTAACTAGATTTTAAGCTGAAGTAGCAACTGTGTCTTTTTATTTCTAATTTCTCAAAACACCTGTCCCAGTACCTAACAGAAAGAATGTTCAGTAAGTACCACTGATAGATTAATTATTTAATAATCAGTGCTGAGAGGAGTCTCCTCACCCTGTAGGTAATGCCTGTGGTAAAAGATGGGTAAAATGGAAATGTTTGTGTGAGTTTTAAAAGTCTAGTCCTTTTCCTGTGATACATAACGGTGACTATTTATTTAAAGCTTTATTAGAATAAAATTGCACTGTAGTTTACATAAAATTAATGGAATTTCTTCTGCTTCCAAATGGACACTACTTTATTGCATTGTCTTATCCTAAATTTCATGGTTCTCTATCTCAGCAGGAACCAGAATGCGTTAAAATCCTTTATTTCTTCCAAAATAAAGTGAAAAGGATCAAAAATTATCTGAACAAAATAGGAGCTGTTCAGCTCTCACTTCTCTGATTAATCCTCACCCAAGGACACAAAAATACATGAGAGGCTAGAGATGAAAACACAAGTCTCACAGGCACAGAAGAAAAAGAGAAGGGGGCAAGTGCATGAATTCTGACTTCTTCGTGCACTTCAGGTCTCCGAGCTCATCATTTGTTTTTTGGATGAAACTTGCAGACTTCCGTGAAATGCAGAATCCTTATAATTCAAAACTACTCACTTGTCTCTGAACCATTCTACAAATAAGAGAGAGACTCCTATTCAAGTTGACAATCAGTAGTAAGAAGAGCATTGTAAACTGAAACACAAATCTGGAATAAACTAATGGACATGAGCCAGCATTCAAACATTGTATACAAAATCAGAAGGCTTTGAAACTTATCCAAAAAAAAAAGTTGTTTTATATGCTTGGCCACACAGCTCATACTATAAAATCAGAGCTTACTATATATATATATATATATATATATATATACACACACACACACACCTATAAAATGAAATTAATGCTAGAGAGGTAACTGGCAGTTATTTCTCTAGCATTATGTATGTACGCATACATATATACTCATACATATACACAAAACTCTGCAAGGAGTTTTAGTTATTGAGTGATTCTAGAGCTGAGTCCCAAGCGAGCAATTTTATTCCAGGGAGAGCAAGTATCTAATGTTTGTTTAATGACCCAATAGAACTTGGATAATGAGACAATTGAGGGTTGAAAAAGGTACACCATCCATCACACTGAGTCTAAAGCTAGTGACATACTGTTTATTTACAGTGCAATATAGGAAGACCTATGGCTCACACTGCCAACACAAACAGAACAATAAAAATTACTTAAAGCCATTTATATTCATTTTAAAATGAAACCCATGGGGTGATGTCAAGATTTCTACTCTTTCTGACAGAGATAAAGTATTTATCAACAGCAGTATGTCTCGTTCTTCAAACAGTGCACAGTGGGAGCTTGGATTTCTATAACTCATGTTCCACTCTAATGGGAAAATCAATGAAATTGGAGAAAGAGAAGAGTTATTTGATCATCTACTTTATCTCCGTAGTTATGTCTATGAGACATGCCGTCTCACTTTTTTTCCCAGGCCTGACACTGACGGCTTCCAGTGAAAATTCTCTCTCCTTTTCTACATCATGGTACGATACAACTTAGCTATATCACTGATTCCTCTTCCTCTTTTTAAGGTTATCACATTATACTTGGTCAATTCTGTAAACTATTTGTGATCCTTTTCTTTGGCAATGAAATCATTTTGCTATTTGTAAAAAAATGTGTGCATATTAAATCTTGACTTACTGAGCCATTCACGTGTGATCTCATCATCTACTACCTCCGTGGTCTTGCTTTTTTCCTTCAGGTTTTTAATTGCTGCTGTACCAGTGACTCACACTTTCCCAAAGATCATTTATCAAGTCAGGAAAGTAATTCTACTCTTCCTTAACACGATTCTTCAGAAATGAGGCAACACATATCTAGCTACTTTAGGAACACGTGCCCAGAGGCACAAAGTTGTATCTAAAGGTAAGTCAAAGTAAGGAGGGTTCAGAGTTTCTGACGGCTGCCTTTCCACATGGAGAGCAGTTCAATTACACAAACTAGGGGAAAATTCCACTATAATTTTAGGACCAAGAATCAGCTCCTTGTCAGCCTTGCTCACTGATTTAGACCTACCACTAAGCATAGTGCCTGGCATGTGGCTGATGATGTTTACTAGAAATATTCTGTTGTTAGAAATACTTTGCTAATTTAAAACTGTCAGTGATAATAAAGTGTCAGTGATAATAGAAATATTTCTGATAATTTTACTCCATAAATATTGATTCATCCTATTGCAATCGCTTTATGTTCTTTATATTTTTAGTAGTGTTTTCAGTAGTACCTACATTCAAAGTAATGGAAAACACAGAAACAAACCATTTTGTACTCAGCTGTAAACCATTACATTAGTTCTTTCCCAACAAACTTATCTAATTTCTTCATTTTAAAATTTGATAACATTTTAAAATTTGATTTTCTAGAATACTTTTCATAGCCAGAACAATTTGAAAAAAAGTGAATGAGCATCCATAATGTCAACTATCAAGCTATTTTCAATAGCAATGATATATAGTCACTCCCTTTGTACACTCATTGATCAAAAGAACCATAAAATTTTCCTTAGAGCTATTTAACCTAATAAATTTTTGCTAGTGAAAAATATAATTTGATTTGCTACAATCCACATTTCTAATATCGTACCTATATAGGGACTGTCACCTCATGATAATCTTCAACACAGACTGTTAATATAATTTCATCTTTGGTCCTACTTCTCATTTTGCTTTAAAAATCATTACCACACACACACACACACACAAACCATTACCATGGTTATATTACCCACATCTTCAAATACTTCCCAAATATTTCTTATACTGGTTCAGTAATCAGCAAAACTCAAATATAAAAATCAATTAACGATGTGACCAAATCTTACTGATATGTATCCTCTGAGTACTTTAAATAAATTCATGCTTAGCCATTACTACATAATTGCAGCAATGACCTTATTATTTGGAAAAATTTCCACATACTGGTCATAAATTTTTAAAGACCTGAATAATTAGTGACTTTGTTGGGAAAATTTGAGATCCCTTTTTTCAGCAACTAGTATTCTGACTCATGCATCACGCTTTTTATTCATTGGCTCATCAGTTCTATGCTGACCACCTATTACTTGCCTAACCCTTTGCCAATGCTGCAGGTCCAGAAGTAAAGAAAGATAAGGTCCCTGATTTCTTGGGAATTAGATTCTACCATGATCTCACAACTCTTGCTTTTTTCTGTATACATTGACTGTGGTGTCGTGTTTTTACAGATTTCCCCTTCTATTTAGTAGGTTTCAAGTCAATTAACATAAACTATTTCTTAGAACACTCGATCGAGCCTGCTCCCCCCTCCCCCTCTGCCTGCCTCTCTTCCTAATTGTGATCTCTCTCTCTCTCTCTCTCTGTCAAATAAATAAATAAAATCTTGAAAAAAAAAAAGGTCACAATATAATGGAAAGGGCTAATACACAGAGTTGTTATAAGACTTTTTATAACACCTACAAAATTAGATTTCTGAACATCATTTTTAGGTGATCCAAATAGGCTACACATGGTCTTATTGGTCTATTTCTTTACAACTCACCTGAGTGGACTGTCCAGATGTCAGTGTTGGAAACCCAAGGTATTCACAAAACTGTGTGAGGGTTCATGGCTGTTATGGAAGATAACCATGGTGTCCACCTGAAGGAACCTTTAGCCTTAGCTTAATGAAACTTAAGGGTCAGGGCCTCTCACTTGCAAGGGCCCCTTTCAAGTTCCCATGCATTAATTGTATTTATAATTGTATGCATTTTTCTTCAAGAGTGTCCTGCCCTTGTATCCCAGATACATACTTTGTAGGTTTACAACACACGTAGCTCTGAAAACCTGGCTCTTTCTGCAAGGAGTGATATATGGGTATGGGTACAGACTCATATGTGTATGGATTCATTCTTCTATGTCAGATTTTGATACAAGCTTAGTTTCAAAAGAAGATAGTACAAATACATTACCAAGATTAAGAATGCATGGCAAGGGGCGTCTGGGTGGCTCAGTTGGTTAAGCGACTGCCTTGGGCTCAGGTCACAATCCTGGAGTCCTGGCATGGAGTCCTGCATCTAGCTCCCTGATCAGCAGGGAGTCTGCTTCTCCCTCTGACACTCCCCCTTCTCATGCTCTTTCTCTCTCTCTCAGATAACTAAAGAAAATCTTTTTTTAAAAAGAGTGCATATAAAACTACTTTCATTCTTTCTTTAATGAATATTTTAATTTGTTTTTAAAAAGAAAGAAAAGCAAACAAAGTTTCCCCTCTGTGGTCTTAGTACTGATGAGACACCCAACATGAGAATTTACATGTTAAAATAAGCAACCTACACTAAGTCTGTGATTAAGCATTTAACTTCTGTGGACAGCAAGTGCCACTATTCATTATGGCCTGTCAGATTCTACTTGGTACCCATAATGTAACAATTACATTCCATTAAATGGGGGATTCCCTCCTCCCTTTAAACCATACATATGCAATATGTACAACCATACATACAACCATACCTTGTAGCCTTCTTGAGGTTATAATTTTTATTGCATTTATTATATTCAGATATCACCATTTCTAAATATCTACATCCATTTAGTAATAGTATTCAATAACTTATGACAGTGTTTTAAATAAATCCATCTTATAAACTTGAAGAAAGAAAAAATTAAATTTGAAAAAATCACCGGATTTTTAAATTTTACATATAGTATGTATTATATACTTATGACAACATATATGGCTTGTTTTCTATGACATGAGACTGTGAAACCAGAGTCTCAAAATCTAATCATAGAAGGTGTTAAGGAATTATGGAGATCACAAAGAAAGGCAGAGTGAAGTCTTGTAGATAGTGCTCCCAGTAATACTTAGGCCTGAGAGTTGCTATGGATGAAATTATAAAAAAAATAATAATTTTAACACACAATTATGCCAGTAAAAAATTTATGTAAGTTTACTTTTTCCACGTTTTGCCCCCTTAACATCTAAGTGATTGAAGTAAATGGGCATCTTTCCTCAACATTTCTGTTTATCAGAGGAGCTAACATACACTTTCCACTTACGACCTAAGACTGGAACTGATTACTTTCTGAAGGAAGTAATACTGAAGGAAAAGAATACACGGGACTTTTGAGGACAAACAATTCTCACAAACCATGTGTATTTAACATCTGTGGTTTCCTCCCTCAATTTTATGCACTCTCATTTAACTCACAGTGATTTCCCTCAGGTCCTGAGTAAGCCATTTACTTCCACACTTGTATTTCTGCCAGGAAGCCAGGTAGGAGACACATTCAGTGCTTAGGACTAGACTCATGCCTCAGAATGCCCTGGGCAATAAAATAGCCCCAGAGTACTTACCTGTTGGAATGAGGAGACCAGTTTTCCCGGAGCATTTTAGGACACTGAGGCCATGTGCTTATGATAAGAAGGCTGATTTTTTTTATTAATCCTGTGCACACTGTCTATTGCCATATATTTGTAGTTTGTTTATTGTTTGTCCCATTTTAGATCTTTCTGAACTCATTGTGCCCATGCTTGAGTCTAACCTTCAGATCCACCTCCCATCTAATTGCCTTCCAGACAGTGTAGCCCAGATTCAGGTATTGAATGTAGACAGGTTAAAGGGCTTGCTGTGTCTCTTTTGTATTTAGGTTTAAGTGTATTTTAGATGTTAAACCAAGACCATTCATTCGCTCATTAGTAACTCATTCACTTATTCACTGTCTAAATATTTGTGTAGTGTCCGTTGTGTTCCAGGCATTGCTCTGAATGCTGGAGATAGATTTTAGTAGTTCATATTGACCACTGGAATCGATTCACAGACTGCCAATAAACACGTCTTAAAAGAATGAGTGATGGAATTAATAAGTAAGTAAGTTAGAAAGGGCATATACGTAGAAACAAAACACGCTATAATAAGGGAATAAATATGTAGTTATGTATCTAAAACAGGTAGAAATTCAACATCTATGTTATTACAAGTTCTCTAAGAAAGAAAGAACCTAAACCCATTCATGGTACAAATGTTAAGATATTTTATGAGAAAACTGAGGGATGACATAGTGCTTTATTTTTTGAGCCCCAGGAACCATCTCATTTTACTAGAAGGAAACAGTATTTTCGTTCTGTGAAAATATTTTAAAAATTGTAAACTTTGCCTCCCCAAACCATATATTTGGGGTAGAGAGGATAAAGCACTGCCCTTCACTGTCAACAAATAAATGAGTGCCGGTGATGTTGCGAATCTTCACATTTCTCTGAAGTACACCCTGCTTGAAGATCACCATGAGCTCTTTGTTTATATGGATTCTCTCCCAAACTATGGCAGTTCTCTCTGATGCTGCGAGTAGCCACAGTACTCAGAGCAGTCATGCAGAGGACTAAGTGTCCTACCCAGTTTGCATTTCCTTGTAACTGCAGCTCCAAGGAGTGGCTGTTTATGATCTCTCTGGAGTCAGATTACCTTTGTCTGAATCCTGTGTCCAGCAGTTCTGAAACATGATCTTGAGGAAGGTTTTCAGTTTTCCTCTTTGTGCCTCAATTTCCAAATCTGTATAACACAAAATAATGACGGCACCTAACAGTTAGTGGACCATTTAATAGATGTCTTATTACATAGGTCTTATGCAAACCAATAGTAGGGGATCTGAAAATAAGAAAGCTGATTGAAAAGTTTAAAGAACTTGAGAAAAAACAAGCAGGTTCTGTTGTCTTGTTTAGTAGTACATATTAAAGGAAGAATTTTATTTGTCAAGCATTAATAAATTTAAGGTGAATGACTCTGAAAATTGCACTTGAAAATTTGGCTTTTGGTTTAGCATAATGCTAGCTACTGTTATCAAAAACCCTGAGTCAAGATAAGTTCATTTCTTTTCTCACCAAGAAATCCAAGGTAGATGTTACTTGTTGTCAGGAATACCTGTCTTCTCTGCTGTCTTTCACACAGGGACTTGTATTGATGGACACTCTGATGAGGTAGGTCTCCCAGACATGGTGGTTGTCTGATCTCAGTGAACTGGAAGAGGTAGAGATTTCCGAGACATTTTCCTTGGCACAGCCTGGAAATTGTACTTCCATACCATCCCATGGGCACATAGTAATGCAAAGAAGGCTGAAAAGTTTTGTCTGTTTTTATGCCCTGAAAAAGAGAATATATATGCTGGTGAATAGAAAGAAATTTTTGCCACAGTTTACCCTACTCTTCCTGGAATATGAATTGGTAGTCTTTGTCCATATTTAAAGCAGACCCATCTGTTTCCAAGTGAAACAACCTACAACCCCTTTCCATTCCTATAGCCCTTTCAAAGTCCAGGATATCCGGAAGATGTTCAGTCCTCTCAATCAGGACCAGGTCTATGTTACTATATTTTAACTCCTATGAACTAGAGGATAGCTTACTTTAGTAGAACCAATACACAGTAATCCCAAGAAACATCTATTTTGACAATGTGTGAATGGGAAACTCACGGCCAGCTCTAGCATAGAAAAATGTTGGAATCCTTCTGGTAAGGCAATTTTTAGATGTGTCCACACTGGCAGGAGAGGAAGTTTCATGATTAGATCTTGGTTTTGTGTTCTGGAAGAAATTTCTCGTGTGCCGATCTCCATGGACTTAGCCCCCACCCTCTTGAAATATCTTCCTTCTATATTTACATCTACAGACACTTATAGAATGGGTCCTGGAGAATATCATTCTCTCAGGGAATACGCAGCTCTCAAAGTCAAATTCTTGATCTTACACAAACAGGAACCCAAGGATCGTCTTACATTGTCTTTTTTAAACAAATTTAATCTAATTTAATTTAAAATTTAATTTTAATTTAATTTTGGGGAGCTAAACTTCTTTACCTATGCCTCATAAAAGTTTCTAGGGTTCTAATTCAGTGGTTTACAATATATTCTCAGGGCTAGTAACCACAGATAGTGCCTCTTAGTTTTTTTTGTTTGTTTGTTTTCTAGATTTACCTTTCAGGCTTGTTTTATTTCTTTGCTTCTTTATTTCCATGCTTATTTCTTTCAACAGAGTAGCAGCTGCTCTATAAGTAAGAGATTTTGGTAGGAAGGTGACATCCTTAATCTTAATGCTTCTTGTAGGGCTGACTTCCTTGTCTAATGGAGAATGTGATTTCGAGTCTAAAGACTTTCTCAGTTTTAAGTCTTTTATTAAGGGGTTTGAAGAAATTTGCTTCATACTGCAAGACCCTAACACCTGCCTGCAAACCAGCTCGTACTTTCCTGAACTCATTTCTTTCTCATGGTACTTGGACCAACACATCCAGTACCAGCAATTCAAACCAATTCCTTCGCATTTTCCTTATCATTTCCTGAGCTACAGATTTGGTAGATGCCTAGGTCTGTCTTCAGAATTTTCATAAGTGACAGTTTCAACACCTATTTAGCCAAGAAAATAAAAGTTCCTCGCCATGTTGGCATCCTTCAGGCGTTTCTTACCCGCTTGATCCCAGGACCTGAGCTGAAGGCAGAGGCTTAACCCACTGAGCCACCCAAGTGCCCCATATTGTGACCTCTTAAACAAGCAGAATAGGATAAAGTGGGAGAGGAGAAATATTAGGAAAATAATAGCATGCTTAGTCATGTAAACTTTATATAGGCACACTTTTGGAAAGTGTTACAATTAACCATTAATAAGAGGTTTACACAATATGAGCAGCAGTCATGAAAATTACGTAGTTTCAGTTCCAGAAGGTACCTGACAGTTCATTTGTTTTTTTGTACAAATAAAAATTTCATTCATACTACTTTGCCCCAACATGATACAACTCATTTAATTCTTTCTGCTTGTTTGTGTTTTCCAACTCACAGGATGACATGGCACAATAAGTCTTGTATTTTTTACTTTGCATTAAAAGTATCTCTTGCTAAATGGCTAACAGACACATGAAAAAATGTTCATAATCATTAGCCTTCAGGGAGATTCAAATGAAACCACACTGAAATACCACCTTACACCAGCTAGAATGGCCAAAATTAACAAGACAGTAAACAACAGGTGTTGGAGAGGATATGGAGAAAGGGGAAACCTCTTCCACTGTTGGTGGGAATGCAAGTTGGTGCAGCCACTTTGGAAAACAGTGTGGAGATTCCTTAAGAAATTAAAAATAGAGCTTCCATATGATCCTGCAATTGAGCTACTGGCTATTTACCCCAAAGACACAGATGTAGTGAAAAGAAGGGCCATCTGTACCCCAATGTTCATAGCAGCAATGGCCACAGTCGCCACACTGTGGAAAGAACCAAGATGCCCTTCAATGAACAAATGGATAAGGAAGATGTGGTCCATATACACTATAGAGTATTATGCCTCCATCAGAAAGGATGAATACCCAACTTTTGTATCAACATGGACGGGACTGGAGGAGATTATGCTGAGTGAAATAGGTCAAGCAGAGAGAGTCAATTATGGTATGGTTTCACTTACTTGTGGAGCATAACAAGTGGAATAACATGAAGGACATGGGGAGATGAAGAGGAGAAATGAGTTGGGGGAAATCAGAGGAGGAGACAAACCATGAGAGATTGTGGACTCTGAGAGACAAACTGAAGGTTTTGGAGGGGAGGGGAGTGGGGGATTGGGTGGCCCTGGTGGGGTATTAAGGAGGGCACGTATTGCATGGAGCCCTGGTTGTGGTGCATAAACAATGAATGCTAAAACACTGAAAAGAAATAAAATAAAATAAAATGAAAATAAAGGTATCTCTTGCTAAATAAATAAGTTATAATAATGTAATATAATATACAGCATGACAACAATAGTTAATGATACTATATTGCATATTTCAAAGTAGCTAGGAGAGGGGATCTTGAAAGTTCTCACCATAACAAAAATATTGAGACTATGTCTGTTTACCGATCTTAACTGAATTTTTTGTGGTAGTTATTTTGTGTTATGTGCAAATATCAAACAATTACATTACACAGCTGATGTTAATGTTATGTCAGTTTTGCCTCAATAAATTTTTTAAGTACCTCTTTTTCAATATTTAGAAATGCAATGAGTAAATGTGCATAAGTTTGCCTCCATCTTTGTGATAGTAAAACTGATCAAAGCAGCTATGGGAGGGTACACCATATGGTTTTTGGAATTCAAGAGACTTAAGTCTGAATTCCAGTTCTGCTAAATGACTTGCTGTGACATCTCTCTGAGCCCTACTTTCTTTTTTTTTTTTTAAGATTTTATTTATTTATTTGACAGAGAGAGATCACAGTAGACAGAGAGGCAGGCAGAGAGAGAGAGAGGGAAGCAGGCTCCCTGCTGAGCAGAGAGCCCAATGCGGGACTCAATCCCAGGACCCTGGGATCATGACCTGAGCCGAAGGCAGCGGCTTAACCCACTGAGCCACCCAGGCGCCCTCTCTGAGCCCTACTTTCTACACCTATCAAATGAAAATAAATCAATTGCACTGGAATAACTGCCTGCGGGGAGCAGAAAAATGGGAGAGGAGAGCAGAGTTAAAATAGATTAAGTAAATACATAAAACAAGAGAAAGGCCTTGGACAGACCAATGATGATAGCATGCGCTGATGATGATTAACTCAGCCCTCCGAACCTGGAAACTATGTCATTAGAAAATACACAAATATAAAATAAAACAAAGACCTCGCAGAATACCAGATTTGTGTGTGTGTGTGTGTGTGTGTGTGTGCACGCGCACGAATGTAAAAGGTGTTATGATTATGACGCCACCTACTTTTACGACTGCATGTTCTGGAAACCATCTGGTCTTATTTTCCTAATAGACCACCATTTGGTAATAACTAACTTTACCAATCTGCCACTGGAGCACAATGAGGAGAAACAAAGTCCAGTAAGGCAGACTATCAGCGCAAAGGAAAAGGCAGAAGAAACCTCAAAGGGAAAAGAGAGAGTACTTGGGGCAAATGCAAAGAACATGGTCTTGATACCTGTGGGAACAGAAGATGAAGGAGGAATGTACCTTATGGCTCATGTTGGGTGGTTCTAAAAGCATGCACAGACAGACACACACAGACCCCGGAACAAAACGAATTACTGCCTACACTTACTATAAAACAAATGTCACCAACATCAGTTACATTTGCTAATTCGAGAGCCCCATTCTCTTTCACTTGTTATTACCCAAGGTGATCCCCTTGCCTTTATGGTCTGTTTCTCTTTTTCTCAGAAGGAGAATTTGGCTGGTGTATCAGTCAGGACCCCAGGAGGAAATCAGTGGCATACCCCAACTTGTATCATTTGAGGAAGATTTAATAAGGAGAATAATGACGAAGGTATAGAACCTACAAAAGGTGCTGTAGTGCCCTGGGGCTACTGTTAAAATCCCCAGGCCTCAGGGAAGGGGGAGAGGAAGAAGGTATCCACACGGGAGAAAAAAAGAGATTTTGAGTAGAGCAAGCCACCTGGAGAGGAAAGGTGGCATTTAGCAGTGTAATAGCTCTTCTAATGCACTTGACGAACCAGCAGAATAAATGGTCAAACCTGACTCTCTTTCCTGCCTTACACATCTCCCCTGGCTTCAGGGTTGGTTGACACAGGCCATGCAGATCAGCCTAGGAAGGAGGGAGTCATGAAGAACCATGGGAAATAGATGTGGACAGACCGAAGGGACACAGCACAGCTGATTCAACATGGTCAAGGAGGAAGGTGTTTATTTTTAAATAAAATATATTGTTCGCCAAAGTAATATGTGCACACGATTAAACAATCGAGGAATACACAAGTATTTACAAGTGAAAAAGCAACAACCTTTGGTCAGTCTTGCATCTTGAGACTGGACTGTGACATCACTGGACTGTGACTTCACCACTTCAAACCACTTTAAGGTCTGGCTCTTCTAATGATTACCTCTGAACTATGTGAGTAAGAAGCTCAGAATTCTCTTTCTTAATTTACTGACTTCAAAAACTGCCTACTTATTTAATTTTATTTGTTTATTTGAGAGAGAGAGAGAGACCACAAGCACAGGAGTTGGGGAGGGGGGTAGCGGACGGAGTCAGAGGGAGAAGCAGACTCCCCACTGAGCAGGGAACCTGATGTGGGGCTGAATCCCAGCCACTGAGCTCATGACCTGAGCCGAAGGCAGACACTTAACTTACTAAGCCACCCAGGCGGCCCAGCCTGCTTACTTTCTGCAATGGAAAATGAAGACTTAGCTTACTTAAACCGACATGCTTTCCTAGGCACCTCCCAGGTGTTATTTTATTTCTCTTAAATTTAACCTTGCAAATTTTTTTAAAAGCTGGGTTTGATCAAGATGCTGAGCTTTTCTTCTAATTTTCAAGCAAGTTTCCTTTATTTAAGGTGACAGCTTATTAAGAAAGCATACCTTCTGTAAACATCCACAGAAGCGTACTAAATTCACCCATGAGCAAACTTGTTTTATGGCAGCTTCACTATCACGTACATGCAGTAAAGTTAATAGTGCACAGTTCGAAGAGTTTTGACAAACACATATACAGCAAAAAGTAAAGTATTTCCATCACTTCAAAAATATCCCTGTTCCATTCTCTAAACAAATTCTTTCTCCCAACCCAAACCCATGGCAACCACTGACCTTATTTCTATCTCTGCGACTCTACCTTTTCTAGAACGGCATACAGATGGAATCATAAAGCATATAGTATTTATCTTGCTTCCTCACTAGCATAATGCTTTTAAGAAACCTCTAAGGGGCACCTGGGTGGCTCAGTGGATTAAGCCGCTGCCTTCGGCTCAGGTCATGATCTCTGGGTCCTGGGATCGAGCCCCACATCGGGCTCTCTGCTCAGCGGGGAGCCTGTTCCCCCCCACCTCTCTCCGCCTGCCTCTCTGCCTACTTGTGATCTCTGTCTGTCAAATAAATAAATAAAATCTTAAAAAAAAAGAATCCTCTAAGATGCTAAATATGTCAGCAACATATTTCTTTTTGTTCCCATTACGTGAATAAATCACATTTTATCCAACCATTGAACATGCTAAACTTCTAAATTTTAAGAACAAAAATACACAAAACAGAGTCTACACTATGTTCCTGATATAAATATGAGTGACATGGTCGATAGCCTGATTTTCAATTACTATTTCTCTTCCCGATAATGTCCCTTCATTTATATTTAGTGTATCCTTTCAAAAATCAGGTCGTTGTTTCATTTTCTTTTATTGACTTTTTTTTGGCTTATTTTCTTAAAGAAAGAGGGGACAATTTTTTTTTAAGATTTTATTTATTTGAAAGAGAGAGAGAGAGAGTATAAGCAGGCAGAGCAGCAGACTATGGGAGAGGGAGAAGGAGCCTCCCCGCTGAGCAGAGAGCCCAGCGTGGGGACTACATCCCAAGACACCAGGATCATGACCTGAGCTGAAGGCAGATGTTCAACCAACTGAGCCACTCAAGCACCCTAAGAACATAATTTTCAAATGCCATTTAGGGGAAAAAAATTTAAGACTCCACAGATTCATGGAATAAAAAAGTAACTCTGGAAATTATAAAAACAGAGACTACTTTTTTCAAAAATGTAATGAGGAAAAATTTAGTAAGCCTCTAATATAATTCACCTAATAAAAATATAGCAAATCACAGTTTCATTAAACATTTTAAGAATTGAGAGCTAATTTTTATGTATAGTTTTACAATATACTAAGTATATTTTCATCAGTCAGTAACCTAATTTATCAATCATGATAATAAAAACAGAGTTCTAATAGTCACTACTGTTGTTCAGAAGGCGAAAATGTAACCTTTTGTGGCAGAGCCAAACTATGACATCTGAAAGCAATTTAACAAAAATGACAGGATGAGTGACAAATGGGATGGATTTACTAACAACTCATAAATAGGAGAAATAGAGAATCATTTTGTTAAATATCACTAAAATACACAAGGGAGGAAAGTAGCTTTTATTTAGACTTTCATAAAAGCTCCTGATACATTATGATATTAAATTTCCTTTGGAATCAATTTTTATGTGTATGTCACGATCAAAAGAAAATGAAAAAACAGCAGTTCCTCAATTAGGACTGTAAGCAAGACTAATGATACTTCATCTAGAGCTCTTGAAATTCTGGGAAGAAATTTCTGGGAGAGAGACATGAACCATAATTTGGTCTAATACAGAGATGAAATAAACAGCTTGCTAACTACTGAGAAGTCAAAACATAACTAAAGGAAGAATACAAGAGCCAAGAATAATTTTTTTTAATAGAAAAGGCAATCACTTTTTTTTTTTTTTTTTACAATCCTTCATTCTTTTTTCTTTCAGATTTTGTCCTGTGGTCATGTTATTTCTAATGGTATCTCATCTACTAATGAGTCCATCTTCTACTTCACCAGGAAATTCATCCAGCCAGTTTTCCGGTGCAATTCAACTCAATGCACACGATCTTTCTGTCAGATCCCCAAAGACTTGGCTTTGATTTCACTGAACCAATGCAGATAATAAAAGAGCATTTGGGAAGTTGAGCCAGATATAATAAAAAGATAGTTTCCCCAGAATGAGAGAGGATTATATATTTACAGACTTCACAAAGAAGAAGGGCCAAATGTGAAGCAATAATGCCAAAGAAATTTCCAATAAGAGAAAGAAATATGAAAGTCACATGGCATAAAATTAAAACAAAAATTGGAGACCAAGTTTTTTCTTTGTTTGTTCACTGCCATACCCAAAAATAAAGGAGAAGACACCAGTACGAGCACATGGAGACATGATATCAAGAGGGAATCAGCATGCAATCATGAGTTCAAAGTTCTGTGAGTGAAAAGGGATCCTAGGTATTTATAAATCATGAGTTAAAACAAAGAAGGAGAATGAGGGAAGATACAAAGAGGCACCTCAGGTCTTCTCCAACTACCTTCATTTAAACGCAAGTTATGCCAAGTGATCGAAAAGTGCGGAGGGCATCAGAGTTGTTGATTTCAGTTGTTTTCAGTATCACTGGAATGATTTAAAAATGTCAGTTCCTCCTATATTGGATCAGTTTATGTCCAAGAGAAACTCTCCTCTTGTGGCCAGAGATTGTACCTTTTGAGCTTAATCATCCATAAAAATACTCCTTTGATGGTGTGTGTGGGTTTACTGGCAAAAGGACCAATGGAAAAATTATACAAGATTAAGGTCACGGGAGATTGGACATTGTTCTTAAGAAGCAACATGAATAGGCAGGCGGGATTTTGCTAAGATTCCATTAGCAGGGAAAGAGCAGACACATCTGAGATACATCAATGGGTTGGAGCCTCTGTCCAAAGTATTCAAGGTGGTGTCAGAATCTGGGTCCCCAGGGTGTAGGCAGAAAAATCATCTTCAGAGCCACTAGTGGACATCTGTTGCAATACTTGCTTTGACACCCCCACAGACAGCTACTGGCTGCCTTGTAAACTAGGGCAACCTGGGTGTATTCATTCGTCCAAACACAGTCATAGGATGCCCGGTGCTAGAAGCTGGGAATACAACAGTCAAGAGGACGGGCAAGTTTCATTCTGCCTTGGAACTCAAAAAAGGCAGAAGTGATCAATTCTATGAAGGAAATAATGTCACCATGAGCACCTTGAGCTCAGGAAGGAAGTGGAATTATTGAAATGGAGCAAAGAAATTGTGACCTTAATGGGAACCTGAATGCTGAATAAACAAGAGTCAGCCTTGAGAAGTGAGGGCATTCCAAATGGAGAACAGCTGCCTTAGTATGCTACTTAACCTCTCAGGACCTCCTTTCTAAGTCCATGAAAAGGATAATAAAGCCTGTCCTTAGGGCAATTAGAGAAAATGAGTCTGGCACCCACAGCAGTGAAGGCCCTCTACCTGCTATCAGGACTCCTCTCTGGGCTGCTGTCTCTCCCTCAGCCTGAAAAACCTGCCCCCCCTTCCCTTCGACACACCCTTAGGGTCAGAATTGTGTATCTTACTCACAGTGAGTGAGTATTACCAATATTGTCTCAGGATAAGCACAATTTTAAGAGGAAAAAAAAAAGGTCAAGAAATTATGTATGCATTCCAGATCATTGATAAAGAAGGTGTTTTATCTTTGAAAACAAAACCGTGTAAGGTCATTGAAACTACAAAGTTGGGGTCATTGTCGGGGGTAAGATCCTCTCAAGGTGCACATGAACAAAGACAGCCTCACAGGAAGAGACTATTAGCCTGCCTCCAGAATGTCAGCTGCCTGGAGCCAAAACTCCGCTTTCTTCTAGCTCAGTTCTATCCTATAGCGATCACCACACACATTTATCAGCTCATAAAACAGACTACTTTTCCTATTGTGTTTTTTTTTTCTTCCCAGAAAAATCAGTGTCTTTTTCTTCCCTCTGAGAGCACATCATGACCTTTTTAAAATGATAGGCTATAAATACAGACAGGATAAAACAGAAGGAACAGTAAGAGCATTAGTCTATCAGATCACTCTGGGAAGGAGAGGAGGGTGTTTTCCTTCCAAGCTTCCTTACTCCCCACTTCTCCCCTTGCTCTGCCCCAGACAGTTTGGAGCAGATGAAAATGACAGGTTCAAATAGTCAATTTCACATAGTTAATACCAAGTAGAGGAGTGGATTTACTTACACAAGCAAGATAAGAAAAATTCAAGATAAGGAAAAGGAAGGGGTAAGGAAGCCGGTATTAGGAATCAGAGTGCCTTTGATAAAGAAGCTGAACCACCTAGTAGGACCCAGTAAAAAATGTAGTCTAAGGTCAATCACATTGACAAAAGATGTACATTCCCATAGAAGTAAGTACACCACAAGTGTGATTATTTGGGTTTTTGAAATAACTACTCGAACAAAGTACCTGAGCAGAACAGTAAATGAAATAGGATTTGAGAAGTACTAAATGAGAAACTCACCATTTCCTTTTAACTGAAACTATATTTTAAAATACTGTACTAAAGTGGAGATGGCAGGAGGGTCTGAGTTTTTTCAGTGAGATTTATATAAGCACATTAAGAAATAAAAGACTACATGATATTCTTTAAAAAAAAAAACAACACAAAACAAAACAAAAACATTGATTATGGGGCACCTGGGTGGCTCCACTGCTCAAGCAGCTGACTCTGGAATTTAGCTCAGATCATGAGGCCAGGGTGTTGGGACTGAGCACCCAGCGGGGCTCCACTCATTATGGAGTCTGCTTGAGGATTCTCTCTCTCCCACTGACCCTCCCCCTGCCTGGGGCTCTTCTCTCTAAAATAAATAAATCTTTAAAAAGAAAACATTCATTACTATTGGTCTGAAAGAGATAACTTACTCAATTCGAGTTAACCTTATTCTGGTTTGCTTGCTTGTTAATTTCCAGGAAAAGACAACTTGTGACATTAACAAGAAGCAGGCCTCTATTTCCCAGGAATTGTTGGGAAATATCAATGACTGATTTATGGGAGTAAACAAAAGGATTAAGGAGAGAAGAGCTATTTCACAACTATAAATACATACTTAAGTTACGGAGCTCTTTCCCAGACAAACCTATAATGAAAACTGGAGAAGAAATGATAATGGCTTTTGCAGAAAGTAAACATAGAGAAAAGCAGTAAAAGAAAGTAGAGTAATTTTAATCTATGCTAAGTGAAATAAGTCAGACAGAGACAGACAATTACTATACCATTTCACTCATGTGTAGAGTCTCAAAAACAAAACAGATAAAAGAGAAACAGACTCAGAGACATAGAGAACAAACTGGTGGTCCCCAGAAGGAAGGGAATTCGGGGAATAGGTACAATAGTTGAAGGGGATTAAAAGGTGCAAACTTCCAGTTATAAAATAAATAAGTCATATGGAATAAATTAGTACAGCACAGAGAATATAGTCAATAATATTGTAATAACTTTGTAGGATGACAGATGGCAACTAGACCTATCGAGGGGATAATTTCATAATGCATAAAAATATTGAATCACTACAACATATACCTGAAACTAATATAATATTGTATGTCAATTGTAAGTCCATAAAATAAAAACGTTAATCTAGATTGACAACATGTGGCTTCCAAAGAAAACCAAGAGAATATTAGAATTTCCGCTTCGTTTTTGCTTTTGTGCCAGCTTCCTTTAGTCTTTGGGCCTCTTGGTATCCAAGGTTAGAGAATGGCCCTTATCATCACCTAATATTGATTTAACCAACGTACCATTCATTACCTGAGATAGGTAATTCTGAGCGTGAACAGGTTTTTGGTTCATTAGGTTTAACTCTTCACCAAAGAGTTATGCACATACTATGGCCTTTAAGCACAATGCACAATATTTAAAATAAGCTACTCAGGGGGTAAGGATTCTTCTGATACAACAAATCTTAGGCCAAAAGAATATCTTATTTTGAAAACTCATGTTTACATTTTGAAATAATGGCAAATACATCTAACAAGTTGCAAATATAGTAAAAGCAACCCCTGTATCCTCTTTACCTGAATTCCTAATTGGTGGTGGCTTACTACATGCGCTCATTATTCTTTCATTCTCTTTGTTGATATACTTTTTTTTTTTTTTTGACGGTTCGCACCATCACCTCCAAATACTGCGGTGTTTTCTCCAAAGACAGAGACCGCTAAACATTACCACTGCACACCCATGCCATTCAGTTAAATAACAGTGGTCATAACACTGACTGAACTCATAGACACCAAGGTTTGACATAACCTAGTAAAATCTCTGTAACCATTCTGGCCCAGCAAACCACCCAAGCATATGTACTGCCTTCAGCTAACATGCCTCATCAGGTGCCTGCAATCTCATCAGCTTTTCCCCATCTCCCCAACCCCTGATGGTCTTCAAGACTGCAGGCTTTCATGCTATCAGAGAATCCTTGGTGTCTGACGTTCCTGGCGACAAGGCCGAGGCCACGCATTCTGTGTATCACAGGAGGACACACACTTGGGTAACATCCCACCAACGATGATATTCAAACTGTCACCTGGTTTCTGTCACGTCTTCAATGGAAACGCCCTTGTGTACAGGTGGCCGGGCCATAAAGGATAAAGAGATAGAGGGAAGTAGGCAGACTCGAATGGGGTCCCAGAACTGGATGGTGGTGCTGTTCTCAGCGTCATGCACTGGACTGAAACTTCCTCCCTTTGTTCTGGTTACTGTATTATTGGGAGCTATGCTGATTACATCAATCCTCTGTTCCTCATCAAACCCCAACCAGACAGCATTTACATAATTGATGATTCTCTCCTGTGCCGACTGCCCTGGTGATGGCTGCCAAGTGATGATTGCCTATCTCATCATTTTTCCTGGATCCATCACTCAATAAACTACTCTGAGGAAGTTCTTTTCCTTCTTCCTTATTTATGTACTTACATAAGTGTGAGGGGTGGATTTCTATTTTATTCATTGGCTTGCAATCTAATACTCTCATGATCTACTCTGACAGTCAAACTGTCATAGGTTTGGTGAGTAGAAGCTCCTTCAAACTTGCATCTGTGTGGGTTTGGTTTCTTGTTTTGTTTTGTTTTGTTTTGTCGTGTCTCCAACAGTCTTTAAGCATTTACTCATTTTCAGGCACAACAATATGTTACTTACTAATCTTAATATGCCTGTTATATGCTCACTGGCCCCAGCTCTGTAATCCAAGAAGACTTGGTTCCTTTTAGTGGAAGATTGCTTCTAGAAATGAAATCTGAGTGTCTGGCATATACATTACTACTGGAGATCAGAGTTCACAGTCTCTCTTTGCTGAGAGACTGTGAACTCTTATATATATATACATATAGATACATACATATATATAATTTTATATACATATATATATAATTATATATATGTATGTATCTATCTAATAAAATTGTTATATATAATCTATTTGTAAAGCTATGTATATATAAAATCTATAGTCATATAAAAATGTTTATATAAATACAATAATGCACATATACCTGTAACTCTCATTTTCTGTGTATTCACGGTCTTGTGCTTTATAGGTTTACAAGTCCTGGCTCTCAAAGGGGCACTAAGATAGAGCAAGAGTCTCGCTGAACTAAACTGCAGCTGCCTCCCTCCTACTTTGATTTCTTTGTGCCGAGGGATGGGGATCAAAAACAAGAGTCATCATACTGGCAGGGATCGCTGGCTCTTAGCTAACAGAAGCTGTATCTTCTCCTGACAAGGAGGGAAAGAAGTAATTTTTTGGCTCCAATGTGAACCATCCAATCATCTCTTGGTATTCCCCTGCTCATTTTTTAAGTTAAATGGAAAAGTTCAAGAGCTGGAGAAGGATGGGACAAGGACTCAGAGGCCTCAGCGCAGAGGGTCTGGATCATACCATCAAGTAAGCTACTTAGGACAGCAAAATGCTCAGAGTGAAGGAAATTCAGAATGGAGATTAGAGGGAGATGGTAAGTACCAGCTACAGCCCTAAGATCTTCTTGAGTTGTGTGGATTATAGTGTCTACGACTGACCTCCTTCTCAGACATTTCCCCCAGGAAAAGAGGCCCACCAGAATGCTGGAGTAGCTGTACTGAGACCTTGCATGAAGAAGTCGAGGGACTGTACCAGACACTGGGCTCTGTTCTTGAGATCCCCCCATACAGGACCTGAAGGCTAATTCCCTGTTTCCCTGAGTACTGCCTACAGAGGGGCATCAGCTCGGGGTCCTCCCCAGGAACTGCCCTTGGCTAAAAAGAGCTATCTATCATCCTCCAAACCTGTCAAATCTACAATTTTTTTTAATTCTAAAATTTGAATTATACAAACTAATACAGGAATACATTCTCTTCATTCCATGCAATTACAAATAAGGTAGTTAAGTTCCTTGAGCACTACCCACATGCCAGTCACCTTTCCTCTCCATTAAAAACTACTGTTCTCAGATTGGGATTATCCTTCACATGTACAATTATTCCAGTTCTTATCAATGACCAATGTAAAATTTTACGTACATAAAAGGATTAGAGCCCATTTCAGGCATGGATGGTAAGGTGAAGTTGTGTTTCCATTTTTAAATATATTCTGGAGGGGCACCTGAGTGGCTCAGTGGGTTAAAGCCTCTGCCTTCAGCTCGGGTCATGATCCCGGGGTCCTGGGATTGAGCCCTGCATTGGGCTCTCTGCTCAGCGGGGAGCCTGCTTCCCCCTCTCTCTCTGCCTCCCTCTCTGCCTTATTGTGATCTCTGTCAAATAAATAAAATCTTAATAAATAAGTAAATAAATGAATAAATTTTGAAGACATTTTCTCATGTTTGACAGCATCAATCATCTTTTTAGAGATGTACATTATGTTTGGGGAATTGTATTGATGCTCTAGCTTGGGTATTTTTCTCCCAGTCTAAGTAATAATAGAGGTACCAACACATTATTTCATCTATGTATCTATGTATCTGTTTATATATCAACATGTTTTGTGTTTAATCTCATAGCTAGAAAGATGGGAACAGACACAGATATATACACACAGCTAATTTTGTTTAGCTTTCTACCAAAATGATGGAATTTAAATCCTGCTTTGTTACAAGTGAAGAGTAGATCATAAACTATCTTTACAAGTCAGCATATAAACATATATGCCATTTTCACATGAATAACATTCATTCTGTTGTATAAATGCACGTATCCCCAAAAACTGTTATCAATATCAAATATCAAATTGATAACTGATATCAATATCAAATCAATAAAGTTTAACCTTGTTTTTGCATTTTTGATAGATGGAAAACTGTCATTTTTATTTCCCTGTATAATACTTGTCCATTTTTGTCAGATTTTTTTTTATTCATTACAATTCAAATGTGAATTGTTATTCCTTATCTATTGTCTAATTCTCTTCTAGGTAGTGAAGTTTCTTTCTTGTATATTTTGTTGCACTTTTTGTATATAGTCAAAGTATTAAAGCTTTTCTATTTAAATACATTGTAAATGTTTCTCCCCATTTTCCCTTCCAACTTTGTTAATAGTGTCTTTAACAATTCACTGTTTTTCATGCTAATGTATCCAAATCTATCCATCTCATCCTTTATGGATTTTGAGGTTTATATCAGGGCCAGAAAAGCATTCCCTACTACAGTATTTATAGTTTCTGTTTTGATCTGCTTTTAGTAATTTTTTGATAATGTGAAATATGCTTAAAATTTATCCTTTTTTCCAAGGAAATGGACAACTGTACCAATTAAGTGAAAAGTAATTTCCTTTTCCCAATGATATAAAATACTTTATCATACTCTAAGTACCCTTCTATATCTTCTTTTTTAATATAAACTAATAACAGGGTCTCTGGGATTAATAACAGTATTGTGGTAAAAACAAACATTTTACAGTTGAAAGACTTGAATCATGTGTTATCATACAATTTCATAATTTGATCTAAATCTCTGTTTCCACATCTTTAAAATGGGGATAATGGCTTCTTTCTAGGGTTGTCTTAAAAATTCAATGACATAAAAAAGGCAATTGCCTGAAGTATGACATGTGCTAGGAAATTCATTCCTGTGTGTCCCCTTTTCCTTCTGTTCATTCTCAACAACAGCTTTTATTAGGTTTCTCCCATGTAGTATACATCACTTTGGCTCATTCTAGTGCAACACTTGAGGTGCAAAGAATACATACCAAAGTTTAGAAATTATATGAGACCCTGCCTCCAAACGAATTTTTCCTTTGTAGTTGCCACTCCACTGAGATAATTTTTATAGCACCTTATCTCTGGGGAGTGACAGGGAAGTGAATTGAAGAGTGGATGACTTTTAGTTCAACATACCTGTCACTTCATTCTGAAGTACAGTAGGCTTCTTAACAGACTTTCGCTGTAATAATATCCCATTTCTGCTAAGAACTAAGTTTTCTCCAAACCATTCTACTGAAAGTACAAAGAATCTCAATGTTCAAGAAGCTGAAATAGAGTGGGAGTTGTCAGAGGAGTAAATGATGGCCAAATACAGCATTTCAACAATACCAATGCTGTTCATAATGGTATGAAGTCCTTACTTAATAAGGAACAGGAAAAATTATTAGACTTTCAATAATGGATGCAAGGTGGATTTTAGTATTAAAAAAAAAAACAGAAAACATGAAGTTACATATTAAACAGGGCAATTAAAACAGAAGGAAAACCAACAGTAGATATATTTGTTCCACATTTTAAAGAAGTTAAAGTCAGTATTTATTTTATGAATTACCTGCTATTGCCTGGTACTGGTCCAGACTCTACAAGTTATGGCTTAGAAAAATAGCTTTGACTAGATTTTTTCAGAAATTTCAGAAATACTGAAATGACAATTTCTTATTAGTTTTCAAGGCTTGGGAAAGCTTCCATGCAAATCAAATATAGGATGCATATAGAATGATATTAACAATTTTTTAAATTTTGATAATGGTATCATAGTTCTTTATTTTTTGAAATAAGATACTATAATATTTTGGATTTCTGTAAAGTAATTCAGTTTTCTGAAGGGGTATGGATGGGAATATAGAATATATTCTATTCTATATAGAATATAGAGCAAACAAAATTGGGTTATTACATAATGGGTATGAAGAAATTCCCTCTATTTTTACAAGTATTTGAAAAATTCTAAATAAAAAGGGTTTTTTTAGAGAGGAAGAAAGGGGGGGCAAGGGACAAAGGGAGAGGCACAGAAAGAATCTTAAGCTGACTCCCCACAGAGCCCAGAGCCCAATGTAGGGCTCCATCTCAGGACCCTTATTAGATCATGAACCGAGTCAGAATCAAGAGTCAGACACTCAACCAATGGTGCTACCCCAATGCCTCTGTAATAAAAAGCTTTTCAATGACATCTGACATCAAAAGAAATACGCAAATAACAGTGGCTTGAGCACCTATCATAGTCCACATAGTAAAGCATTTCCCTGGTTTCATCCTATGAGTTCACTTTCTAACTAAGATTTTTTGGGTTCAAATCCAAAATGCTACCACTTAGTAATATGTTTTAT
>PISX010026712.1:0-24073 GCA_004024625.1 Mellivora capensis | reverse complement strand
CTGGGTGTTTTGTGCAGCTCCAAATAGCAAGGTTTCATTCTGGGGGACAGGAGGAGTCCTGTATTGTACCTCAGGGGTCCCTCATATGGAGGGAGTGGAGACCAGGCCTCTGGTTATGGATGCCTGAAAACCCAAGCAAGCATTAGGATTAGGGCCTAGGGGCATGGCAGGACCAATCTGCTGGATCTGGGGCAAGTTATCCAGTGGGCCGAGCTGAAAACGGGGCTCAGGCTTAGGATCACAATGCGGGTTTGTGTCCAGGGTGACCTCTGATAGAGTGGTTGCCTCAGGGCCATGGAGGTTTCCCTACTATGAGGGATTTACAAAGTTCCAAATTGCAAGGTTTCCTTCTGTGGAGCAGGAAGAGTTCTGTTTTGTGACTCAGGGTTCCCCCATATAGAGGGATTGGAGACTAGGGCTCTGGGATGGATGCTTGAAAACCCAAGCTAGGGTTAGGGCATAGGTACATAGTTGTTCAGATATGTGGCGGTGGGGGGAGCTACCCTGATGGCCCAGTGAGGGCTGGCTCAGGCTGAGTTTCAGATGGGCATTAGTGTCCACAGCAGGCCTCCCCATATAGGGATGACATCAGGGTCCATGCAGGGTTCTCCTAATCTGGGATTATGTTCAGCTGTACAGATCAAGTTTTCCTTCTGGAGGGCAGGCAGAGTCCTGTGGTATGGCCCTGGAGTCCCCAATCTGGAGGGCTTGTGGGCTAGGACTCTGGGGCCAAAGTCTGACAACCCAAGCTAGGGTTGGGTTTAGGGGCTAGGGGCATGGTGGGCCAGACCTGCTGGGTGTGCGGTGAATCCAATGGTGCCTCGATGAGGGCAGGCTCACCTGAATGTCAGAATGTGTGTTAGCGTCCACAGCGGGGCTCCAATAGTGGGGGTGGCCTGGGGGCCATGCCCAACTCTAATCTGGGGTTTTGTGCAGCTCCATAGAGCCTGTTTTCCTTCTGCAGGGAAGGGAGAGTCCTATGGAGTGACTCCAGACTCCCTGATCTGGAGGGCTTGTAGACCAGGAATCAGTGGACCGAAGTCTGATATCCCACGCTCGGGTTAGGGCTTAGGGCTTGGCAGGCCCAATCTGCAGATGCTGAGACAAGCTCCCCGCGATCTGAAGCTAGGGTGGATGTCACTCTGTGGCTCAAGCTGGAGTTTGTGTCCATGAGGGCCGCCGAATGTGTGGGTGACCTCGGGCGGCCATGAGGTTTATCCTGCTCGGGAGTATTTTGCAGCTCTAAATAGCAAGGTTTCAGGCTGGGGCCATGAGGAGTCATGTTTTGTGACTCAGGGTTCCCGCATATGGAGGGATTTGAGACTAGGCCACTGGGTATGGATGCCTGAAAACCCAACCTATGGTTTAGGATTAGAGCCTGCAGACATGGCAGGCCCAATCTGCTAGCTCTTTGGCGAGCTACCCAGGCGGCTGGATTGAGAAAGGGGTTCAGGCTGAGGGTCACAATGTGGATTTGTGTACAGGTCGGCCTCCAAAAGTGGGGATGGCCTCAGGGGCAATGCACGTTTTTCCTACTCTGAGGGTTTCCCACAGCTCCAAATGGCAAGGTTTCTTTCTTGGGGTCAGGAGGAGTTCGGGTTTGCAGCTCAGGGTTTCCCAATATGGAGGGATTCGACACCAGGCCTCTGGGGATGGTTGCCTGAAAACACAACATAGGGGTAGGATTAGGGCCCAGGGGCATGGCCGGCCAGTTCTGGTCTGGGGCAACCTACCCATGGGACTGAGTTGAAAAACATGGCTCAGGCTGAGCATCAGAATGCGGGTGTCTGTTCAGGGCTCCTTCCAAAAGTGTGGGTGGCCTCAGGGGCCATGGAAGATTCTCCTACTCGGAGGGATTTACACAGTTCCAAATACAAGGTTTCCTACCTTGGGTCAGGAGGAGTTCTGTATGTATGCTCGGGGGGCCTCCATATGCAGGGATTCGACCCCAGGCTTTTGGGGATAGATGCCTGAAAACACAAGCTAGGGTTGGGATTAGGGTCTGGGGGCTGGCAGGCCCTAATTGCTGGCTGTGGGATGATCGACCTCAGTGGCAGAATTCTGGATAGGGCTCAGGCTGAGTTTCACAATGTGCTTTAGTGTCAATGGCGGGAGTTCGAAAGTGGGGGTGGCCTCGGGGGCTGTGCAGTTTTATCCTAATCAAAGGGTTTTGTGGGTCACGACTCTGGGTACCGAAGTTGAAAACCCAGGCTAAGGTAGTGATGGGGCCTAGGCCATGACATGCCCAATCTGCAGACGTTGAGTCGAGCTCCCTGGGATCTGAAGTTAGGGCGGGTGTCAGTAGTGGCTCAGGCTGGAGTTTGTTTCCCTGACAGCTGCCTAATGTGGGGGTGGCCTCAGCGGGCCATGAAGGTTTTTTCTGCTCTGGGGGTTTTGTGTAGCCCAAATAGCAAGGTTTCATTCTGGGGGTAGATGAGGAATCCTGTTTGGTGGCTCAGGGCTCCCCCATATGGAGGGTCTTGACACCAGGCCACTGGGTATGGATGTCTGAAAACCCAACCTAGGTTAGGATTAGGGTCTAGGGGCAGGGCAGGTCCGGTCTGCTGTCTCTGGGGTGAGCTACCCAGGGGACTGAGTTGAAAATGGGGCTCAGCTTTGTAGTAAAGCTTGAAATCAGGCAATGTGATGCCCCCAGTTTTGTTTTTAGTTTTCAACTATTCCTTAGCAATTCGGGGTCTCTTCTGATTCCATGCAAATTTTGGTATTGTTTGCTCCAGCTCTTTGAAAAATGCTGGTGGAATTTTGATTGGGATGGCATTGAAAGTATAGAATGCTCTAGGCAGTATAGACTTTTTAACAATGTTTATTCTTCTGATCCATGAGCATGGACTGGTCTTCCATCTTTTTGTGTCTTCTTTAGTTTCTTTCATGAGTGCTCTGTAGTTCTTTGAGTACAGATCCTTTACCTCTTTGGCTAGGTTTTTTCTCAGGTACTTTATGGTTCTTCGTGCAAAAACAGACACATAGACCAGTGGAACAGAGTAGCGAGCCCAGATATGGACCCTCAACTTTATGGTCAACTAATCTACAAAGCAGGAAAAAACTTACAGTGGAAGAAAGACAGTCCCTTCAATAAATGGTGCTGGGAAAATTAGAAAGCTATGTATAGAAGAATGAAACTCATCCATTCTCTTACACCATACACAAAGATAAACTTGAAGTGGGTAAAAGACCTCAGTGTGAGACAGGAATCCATCAGAATCCTAGAGGAAAACAAAGGCAGTAACCTCTTTGACATTGGCCAGAGCAACTTCATTCAAGACATGTCTCCAAAGGCAAAGGAAACAAAAGTGAAAATGAACTTTTGGGACTTCATCAAGATCAAAAGCTTCTGCACAGCAAAGGAAACAGTCACAAAACAAAGAGACAGCCCACGGAATGGGAGAAGATATTCACAAATGATAGTACAGACAAAGGGCTGATATCCAGGATCCTTAAAGAACTCCTCAAACTCAACACACACAAAACAGATGATCATGTCAAAAAATGGGCAGAAGACATGAAGAGATGCTTCTCCAAGGAAGACATACAAATGTCTAACAGACACATGAAAAAAAATGTTCATCATCACTAACCATCAGGAAGATTCATATCAAAACCACATTGAGATACCACCTCCCACCAGTTAGAATGGCCAAAATTAACAAGATAGTGAACAACATGTGTTGGAGAGGATGTGGAGAAAGGGGAACCCTCTTACACTGTTGGTGGGAATGCAAGTTGGTGCAGCCACTTTGGAAAATAGTGTGGAGATCCCTTAAGAAATTGAAAATAGAGGTATCCTATGGCCCTTCAATTTTACTACTGGGTATTTACCCCAAAGATACAGAAGTAGTGAAATGAAGGGCCACCTGAACCCCAATGTTTATAGCAGCAATGGCCACAGTCGCCAAACTGTGGAAAGAACAAAGAAGCCCTTCAACAGACGAATGGATAAGGAAGATGTGGTCCATATACACTATGGAGTATTATGCCTCCATCAGAAAGGATGAATACCCAACTTGTATCAACATGGACGGAACTGGAGATTATGCTGATTGAAAGCAGTCAAGCAGAGAGAATCAATTATCATACAGTTTTGCTTATTTGTAGAGCATAAGGAATAACATGGAAGACATGGGGTGTTGGAGAGGAGAAGGGAGTTGGGGGAAATTGTCTGGGGAGATGAACCATTAGAGACTGTGGACTCTGAGGATCTAAATGAGGGTTTTGGAAGGGAAGGGGGTGGGAAGTTGGGTGAGCCTTGGTGGTGGATATTGTGGAGGGCATGTATTGCATAGATCAAAGGGTGTGGTGCATAAACAATGGTGCCCTCCAATAGTGGGAGTAGCCTCGGGGGTCATGGAGGTTTCTTCTACTCTGAGGGATTTTCCCAATTCCAAATAACAAGGTTTCCTTCTGGGGAGTAGCAGGATTTCTGTTTTGAGGCTCAGGAGTCCTGCATATGGAGGGATTCGACACCAGGCCTCAGGGGATGGATACCTGAAAACCCAAGCTAGGGTTAGATTTGGGTCCAGTTGCATGGCAGGCCAATTCTGCTGACTCTGAGGCAAGCAACCCATGGGGCTGAGTTGAAAACAGGTTCAGGCTGAGGGTCACAATGTGTGTTTCTGTCCAGGGCTGCCTCCAAAAGTGTGGGTGGCAACAGGGGCCATGGAGGTTTCTCCTACTCTCAATGATTTACACAGTTCCAAATTGCAAGGTTTCATTCTTGGGATTAGGAGGAGTTCTGTATTTAGGCTCAAGGGTCCCCCATATGGAGGGATTCATCACCAGGCCTCTGGAGTCTGATCCCTGCAAAACCGAGCCAGGGTTAGGAATAGGGCCTAGGGGCATGGTAGCGCTGATCTTCTGGATGTGTCGTGAGCTACCCAATGGGCTGAGTTGAAAATGGCCCTCAGGTTGAGGGTCACAATGTGGGTTTGTGTCCAGAGTGGCCTCCAATAGTGGGGGTTGCCTCAGGGGCCATGGATGTTTCTCCTACTCTAAGGGTTTTATATAGTTACAAATAGCAAGGTTTCCTTTGTGGGAGAAGCAGGAGTTTTGTTTTGGGGCCTAGGGTCCACCATGTGAACGGTTTCGACACCAGGCCTCTCGGGAAAGATTGCCTGAAAACACAAGTTAGGATTAGGATTAAGTCCTAGGGGCATGGTCGGCCAGATATGCTGGCTGTGGGGTTAGATACCCTGGTGTCTAGATGACGACGGGCTCAGGCTGAGTGTCAGAATGTGCGTTAGTGTCTTCATCGTGCCTCCACGTATGGGTGTGGCTTCAGTGGACATGCAAAATTCTAATCTGGGGATTTGTGCAGCTCCATCGGGCATGGTTTCCTTCTGGAGGTCAGGCAGAGTCCTCTGGTGTGCTTCTGGAGTCCCCAATCTGGAGGGCTTTTGTGCCAGGACATTGGGGACCGAAGTCTGAAAATCCAAGCTAGGGTTAGGATTAAGGTCTAGGGGCATGGCAGAACTGATCTGGCTCTGGGGGAGCTAGCCAGGGGGCTACACTGAAAATTGGGCTCAGGCTGAGGGTCACAATGCAGGTTCTGTCCAGGGTGGCCTCCGATAGTGAGGATGGCCTCAGGGGCCACGGCAGTTTCTGCTACTCTGAGGGATTTAGAGTTCCAAATAGCAATGTTTCCTTGAGGAGCAGCAGAAGTTCTGGTTTGTGGCTCAGGGGTCCCCCATATGGAAGGATTTGACACCAGGCCTCGGGGGATGGGTGCCTGAAAACTCGGGAAGGGTTAGGATTAGGGGTATGGGGCATGGGGGGCCAGATCTGCTGCCTGTGGGGCGAGCTACCCTGGGGACTCAGGTGAGGGCGGGCTCAGGCTGAGCGTCAGAAAGCGCATTAATGTCCACTGCAGGCCTCCGAATGTTGGGGTGGCCTTGGGGGCAATGCAGGTTTCTCCTAATATTGGGGTTTTGTTCAGCTCCATAGAGCATAGTTTCCTTCTGGAGGGCATGCAGAGTCCTGTGGTGTGGCTTTGGAGTCCCCAGTCTGGAGGAATTGTGGGCCAGGACTCTGGGGACTGAATTTGAAAACCCAAGCTACGGTTAGGGATAGGGCCTAGGTCATGGCAGGCTCAATCTGCAGGCGTTGAGGTGAGTTCCCTGTGATCTGAAGTTAGGGCAGCCTTCAGTTGGTCACTCAGGCTGGAGTTTGTTTCCATGAGGGCTGCCAAATGTGCGGGTGACCTCACTGGGCCATGAGGGTTTATCCTGTGCTGGGGTTTTGTTTTTTTTTTTTACGGCTCCAAATAGCAAGGTTTCATTCTAGGGAACAGGAGGAGTCCTGTTTTGTTCCTCAGTGATCCCCCATATGGAGGGATTTGAGACCAGGCCTCTGGGTATAGATGCCTGAAAACCCAACCTAGGGTTAAGATTAGAGCCTAGGGACATGGCAGGACCAATTTGCTTGCTGTGGGGCGAGCTACTCAGGGGGCTGAGTTGAAAACGGGGCTCAGGCTGAGGGTCACAATGCGGGTTTTTGTTCAGGGCTGCCTCCAAAGGTGGGGGTGGACTCAGGGGCAATGCAAGTTTGTGTCCACGAGGCCCCCTGAATGTGGGTGTGGCCTCAGGGGGCCATGAAGGTTTATCCTGTTCTGGGGGTTTTGCGCAGCTCCAGATAACAAGATTTCATTCTGAGGGACATGAGGAGTCCTGTATTGTGGCTCAGGGGTCCCCCATATGGAGGGATTTGAGATCAGGCCTCTGGTTATGGTTGCCTGAAAACCCGAGCTAGTGCTAGAATTAGGGCCTTGAAGCATAGAAGGACCAAGCTGCTGGATCTGAGGCGAACTACCCAGGGAGAGGTCTGAGTTGAAAACAGGGCTCAGGCTGGGGGTTGCAATGTGTGTTTGTGCCAGGGCTTTCTCTAGTAGTGGAGGTGGCCTCAGGGGCAATGCAGGTTTTTCCTACTCTGAGGGTTTCATATACATCCAAATAACAAGGTTTCCTTGTCGGGGTCAGGAGGAGTTCTGTATTGTGGCTCAGGGGTCCCCCATATGGAGATATTGGAGACCAGCACTCTGGTTATAGATGCCTGAAAACCCAAGCTAGGGTTAGGATTAGGGCCCAGGGGCATGGTGGGCCAGTTCTCCTGGCTCTGAGGTGAGCTACCTTGGGGGCTCCGGTGAGCATGGGCTCAGGCTGAGTATCAAAATGTTCATTAGTGTCCACGGCAGGCCTCGAATTTTGGGGTAGCCTCATGGGCCATATGAAATTCTCCTAATCTGGGGTGTTGGAGCTGCTCCATAGGACACAGTTTCCTTCTGTAGGGCAGGCAGAATCTTGTATTGCGGCTCTAGAGTCCGCAGTCTAGAGGGCTTGTTGGTCAGGACTCTGGGAACCAAAGTCTGAAAACCCAAGCTAGGGTTAGGGATAGGGCTAGTGCACGGCAAGCCCGATCTGCAGAGGTGGGCTCTCCGGGATCTGAAGTTAGAGCTGGTGTCAGTCTGCGGCTCAAGCTGGAGTTTGTGTCCCTGAGGGCGGCCTAATGTGGGGGTGGCTTCAGGGGGCCATGAAGTTTTTTCCGGCTCTGGTTGTTTTGTGCAGCTCCAAATAGCAAGGTTTCATTCTGGGGGACAGGAGGAGTCCTATTTTTTGGCTCAGGGTTGTGCCATATGGATGGATTCAAGACCAGGCCTCTGGGTATGGATGCCAGAAAACCTAACCTAGGATTTGGCTTAGGGCCTAGGGGAATCGCAGGCCCAATCTCTAGTTCTGGGCCGAGCTACCCAGGGGGCTGAGTTGAAAATGGGGCTCAGACTGAGGGTCACAATGTGGGTTTGTGTGCAGGACAGCCTCGTGGATTGGCCTCAGTGGCCATGGAGGTTTCTCTTACTCTGAGGGTTTTACATAGTTCCAAATAGCAAAGTTTCCTTCTGGAGAGCAGCAGGAGTTCTGGTTTGTGACTCAGGGCTCCTCCATATGGAGGGATTTGACACCAGGCCTCTGGGGATGGATGCCTGAAAACCCAAGATAGGGTTCGGAATAGGGCCTAGAGGCATGGCAGGCCAGATCTGCTGGCTGTGGGATGAGCTACCCTGGGGGCTCAAATGAGGGCGGGCTCAGGGTGAGTGTCAGAATGTGCATTGGTATCCACAGCAGGCCTCCAAATGGGGTGGTCTCAGGGGCAAGGCAGGTTTCTCCTAATCTGGGGGTTTTGTGCAGCTCCGTAGGGCACGGTTTCCTGTTGGAGGGCAGGTAGAGTCCTGTGGTGTGTCTCCGGAATCCCCAGTCTGGTGGTATTGGGCCAGGACTCTGGGGACTGAAGTCTGAAAACTCAAGCTGGCTTTGGGATAGGGTCTAGGGGCATGAGAGGACTGATCTGCAGGCTCTGGTGCGAGCTACCCAGGGAGCTTAGGCGATAACAGGATTCAGACTGAGGGTCACAACACTGGTTTGCGTGCAGGTGTGCCTTCAAAAGTGGGGGTGGCCTCAGGGGTAAGGCAGGTTTTTCCTACTCTGAGGATTTCACAAACCTCCACGTAGCAAGGTATCCTTCTTGGGGTCAGGAGCCGTTCTTTATTGTGGCTCAGGGGTCCTGCATATGGAGGGATTCGCATCAAGGTCTTTGGAGAAGGATGCCTGAAAACCCAAGCTAGGGTTAGGGTTAGGGCTGAGAGGCATGGCAGGCCCTTTCTGCTGACAGTAGAATGAGCTACCTGGGTGGCTGAGTGAAGGGCCCTCCTCAGGCTGTCAGAATGTGCATTAGTGTCCACGGCAGAAGCCAAAAATGGTGGTGGCCTCGGGGGCCGTGGAAGTTTCTCTTAATCTGGGGTCTTGTGCAGCTCCATAGGACACGGTTTCCTTCTGGAGGGCAGGGAGAGGCCTGTGATGTGGCTCCAGAGTCCCCAATCTGGAGGCCTTGTGGGCCACGACTCTGCGGACCGAAATCTGAGATCCCACGCTAGGGTTAGGGGTAGTGCCTAGGGCATTACAGGCCTGATCTGCAGATGTTGAGGTGAGCTCCCCGGGATCTGAAATTAGGGTGGCTGTCAGTCTGTGGCTCAGGCTGGAGTTTGTGTCCATGAGGGCCACCGAATGTGGGGAGTGGCCTCAGGAGGTTTTTCCTGCTCTGGGAGTTTTGCATAGCTGCAAATAGCAGAGTTTCATTCTGGGAGACAGGAGGAATCCTGTTTCGTGGCTCAGGGATCCCCCACTTGGAGGGATTCAAAACCAGGCCTCTGGTTATGGATGTCTGAAAACCCAAGCTAGGGTTAAGATTAGGGCCTAAGGGCATGCAGACCTGATCTGCTGGCACTGGGGCAAGCTACACAGGGGGCTGAGTTGAAAATGGGTCTCAGGCTAAGGGTCACAATGTGGGTTTGTGTCCAGGGTGGCCTCTGATGGCAGGGGGGCGGCTCAGGAGCCATGGAGGTTTCTCCTACTCTGAGGGTTTTACACAGTTCCAAATAGCAAGTTTTCCTTCTGGAGAGCAGCAGGAGTTTGGGTTTGTGGCTCAGGTGTCCCCCATATGGAGGGATTTGACACCAGTCCTCTGGGGGATGGATGCCTGAAAACCCAAGCTAGGGTTAGGTGTAGGGCCTAGGGGCATGGTGGGCCAGATCCGCTGGCTCCGGGTGAGCTACCCTGGGGGCTCAGGCTGAGTGTCAGTAAGTGCATAGTGTCCACGTTGGGCCTCCAAAAGTAGGGGTGGCCTGGGGACTGTGCCAAATTCTAATCTGGGGGTTTTGTGCAGCTCCATAGAGCACGGTTCCCTTCTGCAGGGAAGGGAGAGTCCTATGGAGTGACTCCAGACTCCCCGATCTGGAGGGCTTGTGGACCAGGAATCAGTGGACCAAAGTCTGAAATCCCACGCTCGGGTTAGGGTTAGGGCTTGGCAGGCCCCATCTGCAGATGTTGAGGCAAGTTGCCCACAATCTGAAGTTAGGGCGGGTATCGGTCTGTCGCTCAGGCTGGAGTTTGTGTCCATGAGGCCGCGGAATGTGGGGGTAGCCTCAGGGGGCCATGAAGGTTTCTCCCGCTCTAAGGGGTTTTGCACATCTCCAAATAGCAAGGTTTCATTCTGGGGAACTGGAGTTGTTCACTTTTGTGGCTCAGAGACTCCTTCTGTCCCCCAGAATGAAACCTTTTTATATGTAGCTGCTGAAAACCTCCAGAGTGTTAGAAATCTTCATGGCCCCCTGAGGATGAACCGAAACTCGGTGGTGCTCATGGACACAAACTCCAGCCTGAGCCACAGACTGAAACCAGCCCTAAATTCATATCCCGGGGAGCTCACCTCAGCATCTGCAGGTTGGGCCTGCCATGCCCTAAGCCCTATTCCTAACCCTAGCTTGGGTTTTCAGACTTAGGTCTCCAGTGGCCTCCAAACCCTCCATATGGGGGGACCCCTAGCCACCAAACAGGACTCATGTACCCCCAGAATGAAACCTTATTTGGGCTGCACAAAACCCCCAGATCAGAAAAAAACCTTCATAGCCCCCTGAGGCCACCCCCACATTAGGCAGCTGTCATGGAAACAGACTCCAGCCTGAGCCACGGACTGACACCCGTCCTAACTTCAGATCCCAGGCAGCTCGACTCAGTGTCTGCAGATTGGGCATGTTATGCCCTAGACCCCATCACTAACCTTCACCTGGGTTTTCAACTTCGGTCCCCAGAGGCATGGCCCACAAGCCCTCCAGACTGGGGACTCTGGAGCCACACCAGAGGACTCTGCCTGCTCTCCAGAAGGAAACCATGCCCTACGGAGCTACACAAACCCCAGATTAGGAGAACTCTGCAAAGCCCCCAAGGCCATGTCCATGTTCGAATCCATGCCACGGACTCTAGTGCACATTCTGACACTCAGCCTGAGCCCCACCTTCCATTCAGCCTCCCAGGTAGTTCATCCCACAGCCAGGAAATAAGGCCCACCATGCCCATAGGCCCTAATCCTAACCTCAGGTTGGGTTTTCAGGCATTCATATCCAGAGGCCTGGTTTCAAACCCCTCCATATGGGGGACTCCTAAACCACAATTCAGTAATCCTCCTTTCCCCCAGAATGAAACCTTGTTATTTGGAGCTGCACAAACCACTAGAGTGAGAAAAACATTCATGGCCCACTGAGGCCACCCTCACATTTGGCGGCCCTCAAAGACACAAAGTCCAGCCTGAGCCACAGACTGACACCCTAACTTCAGACCCTGGGAGCTCGCCTCAGCATCTGCAGATCAGGCCTGCCATGCCCTAGGTCCTATCCCTATCCCCAGCGTGGGTTTTGAGACTTCGATCCCCAGAGTTTTGGCCAACAAGCCCTCATTGGGGATGCCAGAGTCACACCACAGGACTCTGCCTGTCCCCCAGAGGGAAACCAGGCCCAATAGAGCTACACAAAACGCCGCATTAGGAGAAATCTGCACAGCCCCTGAGGCCACCCCAACATACGACATCTGCCAGGGACACTAATGCACATTCTGATACTCAGCCTGCGCCCCGCCCTCCACTTAGCCACCCTAGGTAGCTCATTCCACAGTCAGCCGATAGGGCCTAGTTGCATGGCAGGCCCTAACCCAAACCCTACTTTGGGTTTTCAGAAATCTGTCCCCAGAGGCCTCCATATGGGGGACCCCTGAGCCTCTAATCAGAACTCTTGCTGCTCCCCAGGAGGAAACCTTGCTATTTGGAACTGTGTACAACCCTCAGAGTAGGAGAAACCTTTATAGCCCCTGAGACCACCCCCACTATCGAAGGTCACCCTGGACACAAACCTGCGTTGTGACACTCAGCCTGAGCCCCATTTTCAACTCAGTCCCCTGGGTACTCGCCCCAGAGCCAGCAGATTGGACCTGCCATGCACCTAGGTCCTGATCCTAAAACTAGGTTGAGTTTTTAGGCATCTATACCCAGAGGCCTGTTCTTGAATTCCTCCATACAGGTGACCTATGAGCCGCAAAACAGAACTCCACCTTTCCCCCAGAATGAAACCTTGTTACTTTGGGCCAAGCAAAACCCCCAGAGTGGGAAAAACCTTCGTGGCCCCCTGAGGCCACCCCCACATTCAGCAGCTCTCATAGATACAAACTCCAGCCTGAGCCACAGACTGACACCCGCCCTAACTTCAGATCCCAGGGAGCCCGACTCAGGTCTGCAGGTCGATACTCCATGCTCTAGGCTCTATCCTTAAACCTAGCTGGGTTTTCAGACTTAGGTACCCAGATTCCCTGCCCATAAGCCCTCCAGAATGGGGACTCAGGAGCCACACCACAAGCTTCTGCCTGCCCCCGAAGGAAACTGTACAGTATAGATCTGCACAAAACCCTAGATTAGGATAAACGTGCCCGGCCTCGAAGGCCATCTTCAGACGCCCACCCTGAACACTAATGCACATTCTGACCCTCAGCCTGAGCACCGCCCTCCACTCAGCCACCCAGGTCGCTTGTCCCACAGCCAGAAAATAGGGCCTGCCATGCCTCTAGGCCATAATCCTAAACCTAGCATGGTTTTTCAGGCATCCGTCCCCAGAGTCTTGGTGTCGAATCCCTCCCTATGAGGGACCCCTGAGCCACAAAACAGGACTCCTCCTGTCCCCCAGATTGAACCCAGCTATTTGGAGCTGTGCAAAACCCCAGAGCTGGAAAAATGTTCATGGTCCCCTGAGGCCATCCCCATAATTGGAGGCATCCCTGGACAGAAACATTCATTGTGACCCTCATCCTGAGCCCCATTTTCAACTCAGTCCCAAGGGTTGCTCGCCACCGAGTCTTCAGATAGAGCCTGCCATGCGCCTAGGCCCCAATCCTAACCCTAGCTCGGGTTTTCAGGCAGCCATAGCCAGAGGCCTGGTCTTGAATCCCTCCGTATGGGGGACCTCTGGGCCATAAATCAGGACTCTTCATGACCCCCAGAATGAAGCCTTACTATTTGGAGCTGCACAAAACCCCCAAAGCAGCATAAACATTCATGGTCCCTGGAGGATAGCTGCAGTCAGCAGCTCTCATGGACACAAACTCCAGCATGAGCCACAGAATAACACCCGCCCTAGCTTCAGATCACGGGGACATTACCTCAGCCTCTGCAGATGGGGCTTGCCATGCCCTAGGTACTATCTCTAACCCTAGCATGGGATTTCAGACTTCAGGCCCCCAATTCCTGGTTCACAAGCCCTAAAGATTGGGTAATCTGAAGCCACTGCACAGGACTCTGCCTTCCCTGCAGAAGGGAACCATGCTCTATGGAGCTGCACAAAACCCCCAGATTAGAATTTGGCACAGTCCCCAGGCCACCCCTACTTTTGGAGGCCCAACGTGGACACTAATGCACTTTCTGACACTCAGCCTGAGCTGGTCCTCACCTGAGCCCCCAGGGTAGCTCACCCCAGAGCCAAAAGATCTGGCCCACCATGCCCCTAGGCCCTAATCATAACCCTAGCATGGGTTCTCAGGCATCCGTCCCCTGAGGCCTTGTGTTGAATCCTTTCATTTGGGGGACTCCTGAGCCATGAACCAGAACCCTCCTGCTCCTCAAGGAAACATTGCTCTTTGGACCTGTGTAAATGCCTCTATGGCCCTCTATAGCCCTGAGCCCACCCCCACTATCAGAGGCTGCCCTGGACACAAACCCGCATTGTGAACCTTAGCATGAGCCCCATTTTCAACTCAGCCCTCTGGGTAGCTCACCCCAGAGCCAGCAGATCGGTCCTGCCATGCCACTAGGCCCTAATCCTAACCCTAGCTTGGGTGTTCAGACTTCGGTCTCGAGAGTCCTGATCCACAAACCCTCCAGATTGGGGACTCTGGAAGCACACCAGAGGACTCTGCCTACCCTCTAGTAGGAAACCGTGCCCTATGGAACTGTGCAAATACCCCCAGATTAGGAGAATTTTGGATGGCCTTGGAGTTCACCCCCACTTTTGGAGGCCCACTGTGGATACTAACGGACATTCTGACACTCAGCCTGAGCCCACCCTCATCTTAGTCACGGGTGCAGCTTGGCCCACAGCCAGGAGATCTGGCCCACCATGGCTCAAGGCCTTAATCCTAACCCTACCTTGGATTTGCAGGCATCCGTCCCCAGAGGCCTGTGTCAAATTCCTCCATAAGGGGGCCCCTGAGGCACAATACAGAACTCCTCTTGACCCAAGAAGGAAACCTTGTTATTTGGACGTGTGTGAAACCCTCAGAGTAGGAAAAACCTGCATTGCCGGAGGCCACCACTACTTTTGGAGGCAGCCCTGGACAAAAACCCACATTGTGACCACAATGTGACCCATTCAGCCCTGTTTTCAACTCAGCCCTCTGGGTAGCTCGCCCCAGAGCCAGCAGATCAGTTCTGCCTGCCCTAGGCCCTAATCCTAAACTTAGGTTGGGTTTTCAGGAATCGAAACCCAGAGGCCTGGTCTCAAATTCCTCCATATGGGGGACCTCTAAGTCGCAACACAGGACTCCTCCAGTCCCCCAGAATGCAACCTTGCAATTTGGAGCTGCACAAAATACCAAGAGGGATAAACCTTCATGGTCCTCTGAGGTCATCCCCACATTTGGCGGCCCTTATGGACACAAACTCCAGCCTGAGTGACCGCCTGAAACCCAGCCTAATGTCAGATCCAAGGGAGCCCACCGTAGCATCTTCAGATCGGACCTGGCATGCCCTAGGCTCTATCTGTAACCCTAGCTTGGGTTTTCTGACATCAGTCCCCAGTGTCCTGGCCCACATGCCCTCCAGACTGGGGACTCTGAAAGCTACCAGGGGACTCTGCCTGTCCTCCAAAAGGAAAATGTGCCCTATAGAGGTGCACAAACCCCAAGATTAGGATAATTTTGCACAGCCCCCGAGGCCACCCCCACTTTTGGAGGCCCAACCTGGACACTAATGCACTTTCTGACACTCAGCCTGAGCCCGCCCTCATCTGAGCACCCAGGTAGCTCGACACACAGCCAGCAGATCTGGCCCATATGCCCCTAGGCCCTAATCCTAACCTTAGCTTGGGTTTTCAGGCATCTGTCCCAGAGGCCTGGTATCCATCCCTCCATATGGGGGATCCGTGAGCAACACACAAGCAGGAGCTACTCCCAAGAAGGAAACTCTATTCTATGGAACTGTATAAAACCCCCAGAGTAGGAGAAACCTCCATGGCCCCTGAGGCAAGCCCCAATACCAGAGGCCACCCTGGACATAAACCCACATTGTGACCATCAGCCTGAGCTCCATTTTCAACTCCGCCCCCTGGGTAGCTCACCCTAAAGCCAGCAGATTGGGCCGGACTTGCCATGCCCCTAGGCCCTAAACCTAATCCTTGCTTGGGTTTTCAGGCATCCATACCCAGAGGCCTGTTCTTGAATCCCTCCATACGGGGACCCCTGAGCCATAAAATAGGATTGCTTCGGTCCCCTAAATGAAATCTTGCTATTTGAAGCTATGCAAAACCTTCAGAGCAGGATAAACCTTCATGGCCTCCTGAGCCTACCCCCACCTATGGCAGTCCTCGTGGACACAAACTCCAGTCTGAGTCATGGCCTGATACCTGCCCTAATTTCAGATCCCAGGAAGCTCACCTCAGTGTCTACAGAACGGACTTGCCATGCCCTAAGCCTTATCCCTAACCCTAGCTTGGGTTTTCGGACTTCCATCCACAGAGCCCTGGCCAACAATCCCTCCAGACTGGGGACTCTGGAGCCACACCACAGGACTCTGCCTAACCTCCAGAAGGAAACCATGCCCTATGGGGCTGCACAAAACCTGGATTAGGAGAAATATGCACGTCCCCTAAGAGACACCGACTTTCAGACGTCTGCCATGGAAACCAATGCACATTCTGACACTCAGCCTGAGCCCCGCCTCCATTCAGCCACCCAGGTAGCTTGTCCCACAGCCAGCAAATAGAGCCTGCCATTCCCATAGGCCCTAATCGTAACCCTGGCTTGGGTTTTTCAGGTATCCATCCCCAGAAGCCTGGTGTCAAATCCCTCCATATGGGGAAGCCCTGAGTCACAATACAGAACTCCTCCTGATACCAGGAAAGAAACCTTGCAATTTAGAGTTGTATGAAACCCTCAGAGTAGGAAAAATCTGCATTGCCCCTGAGACCACCACCAATTTTGGAGGCAGGCTTGGACCCAAATCCACATTGTGACCCTCAGCCTGAGGCCCGTTTTCAACCCAGCCCCCTGGGTAGCTCACTCCAGTGCCAGCAGATTGGTCCTCCCATGTCCCTAGGCTCTATCCTAACCCTAGCTTGGGTTTTCAGGCATCCATACCCAGAGGACCGGTCTCAAATCCCTCCATATGGGGGACCCCTGAGCCACAAAACAGGATGCCTCATGTACCCCAGAATGAAACCTTGCTCTATGGAGCTGCAAAATACCCCCAGAGCAGGATCAACCTTCATGGCCCCTGAGGTCACCTGCACATTCGGCGGCCCTCATGGACACAAACTCCAGCCTGAGTGACCGCCTGACAGCCGCTCTATCTTCAGATCCCAGGGGGCTCGCCTCAGCATCTGCAGATCGGGCCTGCCATGCCCTAGGCCCTACCCCTAAACCTAGCGTGGGATTTTAGACTTTGGTCCCCCGATTCCTGGTCCACAAGCCCTCCAGATTGGTAATCCAGAGCAGCTCCACAGGTCTCTGCCTGCCCTGCAGAAGGAAACCATGCTCTATGGAGCTGTGCAAAACCCCCAGATTAGAATTTGGCATGGCCCCTGAGGCCACCCCAACTTTGGAGGTTCAACGTGGACACTAATGTACATTCTGACACTCAGCCTGTCCTCACCACAGGCCCCAGGGTAGCTCACCCCACATTGAGCAGATCTGGCCTACCATGCCCCTAGGCCCTAATCTTAGTCCTAGCTTGGGTTTTTAGGCATCCGTCCCCAGATGGCCTGGTGTCAAATCTCTCCATATCAGGGACCCCTGAGCCACAATGCAGAACCCCTCCTGGCCCCAAGAAGGAAACCTTGCTATATGTAACTGTATAAAACCCTCAGAGTAAGAGAAAACTCCATGGGACCTGAGGCAAATCCTACTATCGGAGGCCGCCCTGGACACAAACCCGCATTGCGATCCTCAGCCTGAGCCCTGCATTCAACTCAGCCCCTTGGGTAGCTCATCTCAGAGACAGAAGAACAGGCCTGCCATGCCCCTAGGCCCTAATCATGAATTGGGTTTTCAGGCATCCATAGCCAGAGGCCTGATCTCAAATCCCCCATATGGGGACCCCTGCACCATAAAACAGGACTACTCCAGTCCCCAAGAATGAAACCTTGCTATTTGTAGCTGCGTAAGACCCCCAGAGCAGGATACACCTTCATGGTCCCCTAAGTCCACCCCCACATACAGTGGCCCTCATGGACATTAACTCCAGCCCGAGTGATGGCCTGATACCTGCCCTAATTTCAGACCCCAGGGAGCTCGCCTCAGCATCTGCAGAATGGACCTGCCATGCTCTAGGACCTATCCCTAATCTTATCTTGGTTTTTCTGATTTGGTTCACAAAGCCCTGGCCAACAAACTCTCCAGATTGGGGACTCTGGAGCCATACCACAGAACTCTGCCTGCATTCCAGAAGGAAACCATGCCCTATGCAGCTGCACAAAATCACAGATTAGGAGAAATATGCACAGTCCCCAAGGAGACACAGATTTTCAGACGTCTGCCATGGAAACCAATGCACATTCTGACACTCAGCCTGACCCCTGCCTTCCATTCAGCCACCCAGGTACCTCCTCCCACAGCTAGCAAATAGGGACTGCCATGCCCCTAGGCCCTAATCCTACCCCTAGCTTACATTCTCAGGCATCCGTTCCCCAAGGCCTGGTGTTGAATCCCTGCATATGGGGGACCCCTGAGCCACAAACCAGAACTTCTGCTGCTCCTCAAGGAAACATTGCTATTTGGAACCATGTAAATCCCTCAGAGTAGGAGAAACTGCCATGGCCCTGAGGCCATCCCCACTATCAGAGGCTGTCCTGGACACAAACCCGCATTGTGACTGTGGAGGCCAAGAAAAACAAGGCTGTAGCCCTGACATAAGTACAGCCATCTTGGCAAAGCAAAAGCTGGCACCTTGCACCCCCTCTCCACCCGCTCCCCTCCCCTTGGTAGTATGTGTGACATTCCTCAGCCACCCCTGACTGCCCTAGAAGAAAAACAAATAGTTAACTTGCAGAGATCACAATCCTGCAAGATAGGAGTCTCCCTCGGTTTACAAATATCCTAGAGATTTACAACAGAGAAGCTATCTTAACAATAGCACAATTTCCAGAGGCAAATAACTCAGTTCCTCAAGCCCTAAATAAAATTAAATTTCTTCTGAAGCCTGGGTGGCTCAGTTGGTTAAGCAGCTGCCTTTGGCTCAGGTCATGATCCCAGTGTCCTGGAATCGAGTCCCACATCGGGCTCCTTGCTCGGCGGGGAGCCTGCTTCTCCCTCTGCCTCTGCCTGCTGCTCTGTCTGCCTGTGCTCGCTCATTCTCTCTCTCTCTCTGACAAATAAATAAAAATAATAAAACCTTAAAATTAAATTTCTTCTAAACCCAAATCTCTCTAACAAGGACACTTGATAGGAGAAATGTGACACCTTATCTCTAAACCTCCGAGATAGTGTCAGCAATCATTCCCAAGCATATGACCCACTGATTTACATCTAAAGGATCTCACAAGAAGATTTTTATTATTGGTAATGAATAACCTTTCCCCAGACAATAGCTAGCCCCTCAAGGTCCTGGAGACCTTGCTTCCAAAATTCCTTAGAGACTTACATCATCCATAACCTCCTTTGACCTCACCCAGGGCCGAGTCCCCCCTACTCTGCCTTTAAAAACCCTGACTGTAGTCGGGCTCCGGGTCCGAGTCCCTACTGAGCTGTGTCGGGCATACTTGGGCCCAAACTTAAGTTTGTCAAATAAAACTCGCTGTGTGACTTGCATTATGGAGAGTGTTCTCGGTCTAATTCAGGAATGGTCGACTCCATACCATAACAGTGACCCTCAGCCTGAGCCTCATTTTCGACTCAGCTCCCTGGGAGGCTCACCCCAGAGCCAACAGATCAGTCCTGCCATGTCCCAAGGCTCTAATCCTAACCCTAGCTTAGTTTTACAGACTTCGGTCCCCAGAGACCTGGCCCACAAGCCCTCCAGATTGGGGACTCTGGGAACACACCAGAGGTCTCTGCCTGCCATCCAGAAGGAAAATGTGCCATATGGAGCTGTGCAAACCCCCAGATTAGGAGAATTTTGCACGGCCCCCGATGTTACCCCCACTACTGGAGGGCCGCCATGGACACTCACGCACATTCTGACGCTCAGCCTGAGCCCACCCTCATAGAGCCACCAGTGTAGCTCACCCCACAGCCAGCAGATCTGGCCCACCATGCCCCTCAGCACTAATCCTAACCTTAGCTTGTGTTTTCAGGCATCCGTCCCCATAAGCCTGGTGTCTAATCCCTCCAAATGGGGGACCCCTGAGCCATAATACAGAACTCTTCCTGACCCTAGGAAGGAAACCTTGCAATTTGGAGCTGTGTGAATCCCTCAGAGTAGGAAAAACCTGCATTGCCCCTGAGGCCACCACCCCCCACTTTTGGAGGCCGCCCTGGACACAAACCCGCATTGTGACCCTCAACCTGAGCCCTGATTTCAACTCAGCCCCCTGGGTAGCTCGCCCCAGAGCCAGCAGATCAGTCCTGCTGCCTAAACTCCCTACTCCTAAACTTAGGTTGGGTTTTCAGGCATACATTCCCAGAGGCCTGGTCTCTAATCTCTTCCTATGGGGGACCCCTGAGACACAATACAAGACTCCTCCTGTCCCCCAGAAATGAAACCATGCATTCTGGAGCTGTGCAAAACCCCCAGAGTGGGATAAAACTTCATGGCCCCCTGAGGCCACCCCTGCATACGGTGGCCCACATGGATACCAACTCCAGTCTGAGGGTCCGCCTGACAACCGCCCAAACTTCAGAACCCAGGGAACTTGCCTCAGCATCTGCAGGTCGGACCTGCCATGCCCTAGGCCCTATCCCTAACCTTAGTGGGGGTTTTCAGACTTCGGTCCCCAGGGTCCTGGCTTTCAAGCCCTCCAGAATGGAGACTCCAGAAGGACACCAGAGGACTCTGCCTGCCCTCTGGAAGAAAAACGTGCACTATGAAGGTACGCAAAACCACCAGATTAGGTTAAATTTGCATTAGGTGCCCCCGAGGCCACCCCTACCTTTCAAAGCCCACCATAGACAGTAATACACATTCTGACGCTCCACCTGAGCCCCCCCTCATCTGAGCACCCAGGGTAGCTCGACCCACAGCCAGCAGATCTGGCCCACCATGCCCCTAGGCCCTAATCCTAACCTTAGTTTGGGTTTTAGGCATCCGTCCCCAGAGGCCTGGTGTCTAATCCCTCCATATGGCTGACCACTGAGCAACACACCAAAACTCCTGCTGCTCCCAAGAAGGAAACCTGGCTCTATGGAACTGTATAAAACCCTCAGAGTAGGAGAAACCTCCATGGCCCCTGAGGCAAGCCCCACTGTCAGAGGCTGCCGTGGACACAAACGCACATTGTGACCCTAAGCCTGAGCTCCGTTTTCAACTCAGCATCCTGGGTAGCCCCCTCAAGACAGTAGATCAGGCCTGCCATGCCCCTAGGCCCTAATCCTAACCCTAGTTGGGTTTTCAGGCATCCATACCCAGAGGCCTTATTTCGAATCCTTCTATATGGGGACCCCTGAGCCATAAAACAGGACTTCTCCAGTCCCCTAGATTGAAACCTTTCTATTTGGAGCTGTGAAAAACCCTCATAGTGGGATAAACCTTCATGGCCTCCTGAGGCCACCCCCACATACGGCTGCCCTCATGGACACAAACTCCAGCTTGAGTCACGGCCTGACACCCACCCTAATTTCAGAGCCCAGGGTGCTCACCTCAGCATTTGCAGATTGGACGTGCCATGCCCTAGGCCCTATCCCTAACCCTAGCTTGGGCTTTCGGACTTTGGTCCACAGAACCCTGGCCAACGATCCCTCCAGATTGGGGACTCTGGCCACACCACAGGATTTTATCTGCCCTCCAAAAGGAAACTGTACCCTATGGAGCTGCAGAAAACCCAGATTAGGAGAAATATGCACGTCCCTTAAGAGACACCGACTTTCAGACCTCTGACATTAAAACCAATGCACATTCTGATCCTCAGCCTGAGCCCCGTCCTCCATTCAGCCACCTGCTTAGCTAATCCCCAGCCAGCAAATAGGGCCTGCCATACCCAAGGCCTACACATAATCCTATCTTGGTTTTTCTGACTTTGGTTCACAGAGCCCTGGCCAACAAGCCCTCCAGATTGGGGACTCTGGAGCCACACCACAGGATTCTGCCTGCCTTCTAGATGGAAACCCTGCCCCATGGAGCTGCACAGAACCCCATATTTGGAGAAATATGCATGGTCCCCGAGGAGACACGGACTTTGAGTCGTCTACCATGGAAACCAATGCACAATATGACACTCAGCCTGAGTCCTGCCCTTATTAAGCCACACAGGAAGCTTGTCCCACAGCCAGCAAATGGGGTCTCCCATGTCGCTAGTCCCTAATCCTAACTCTACTTGGGTTTTCAGACATCTGTCCCCAGAGTCCTAAGTCAAATCCCTCCATATGGGGGACCGCTGAGCCACAAACCAGAACTCCTGCTGCTCCTCAAGGAAACAATGCTATTTGGAACCATGTAAATCCCTCAGATTAGGAGAAATCTCCATGGCCCTGAGGCCACCCCTCTATTGGAGGCCTCCCTGTACAGAAACCCACATTGTGAACCTCAGCCCGAGCCCCCTTTTCAACTCAGCCCCCTGGGTAGCTCGCCCCAGCCAGCAGATCAGTCCTGCCATGGCCCTAGGCCCTAAACTTAACCCTAGCTTGGGTTTTCGGACGTCAGTCCCCAGAGTACTGGCCCACAACCCCTCCAGATTGGGGACTCCAGAAGCACACCAGAGGACTCTGCCTGCCCTCCAGAAGGAAACCGTGCCCGATGGAGCTGCGCCAATCTGCCATATTAGGAGAATATTGCACGGCTCCTGAGTTCACCCCCACTATTGAAGGCCCACCGAGGACACTAACACACATTCTGATGCTCAGCCTGAGCCTGCCCTCATTGAGGCACCAGAGTAGCTCACCACACATCCAGCAGATCTGGCCCACCAAGCCCCTAGGCCCTAAACCTAACCCTAGATTGAGTTGTCAGTCCCCAGAGTCATGGCCAACAAGCCCTCCAGATTAGGGACTCTGGAGCCACACCATAGGACTCTGCCTGCCCTCTAGAAGGAAACTGTACCCTACAGAGCTGCATAAAACCTCTTGATTAGGATAAATCTGCACAGCCCCCAAAGCCACCCCCACTGTCGAACTCCCGCCATTGACACTAAAGCACATTGTGAAACTCAGTCTGAGCCCAACCCACGATTCTGCCACTGAGGTCGATCATCCCACAGCCAGCAATTAGGGCCTGCCATCCCCTAGGCCCTAATCCCAACCCTAGCTTGTGTTTTCAGGCATCTAATCCCCAGAGGCCTGGTGTCGAATCCCTCCATATTGGGAAACCCTGAGCTGCAAACCCAAACTCCTCCTGACCCCAAGAAAGAAACCTTGCCATTTGGAGCTGTAGGAAACCCTCAGAGTAGGAAAAACGTGCATTGCCCCTAAGGCCATCCCCACTTTTGGAGGCCGACCTGTACACAAATCCACATTGTGATCCTCAGCCTGAACCCCTTTCTCAATCCAGCCGCCTGGGTAGCTCGCCAAAGAGCTAGCAGATCGGGCCTGCCATGTCTGCAGGCTCTAATCCTAAACCATAGGTTGGGTTTTCAGGCATCCATACCGAGTGGCCTGGTCTCAAATCCCTCTATATGCGGGAACCCTGAGTCACAAAACATGACTCCTCATGGCCCCAGCCTGAAACCTTGCTATTTAGAGCTGCAAAATACCCCCGAGCAGGATAAACCTCATGGCCGCCCGAGGTCACCCACACATTCGGCGGCCCTCACGGACACAAACTCCAGCTTGAGCCACAGAGTGACATCCGCCCTAGCTTCAGATTGTGGGGAGCTTGTCTCAGCATCTGCAGATTGGGCCTGCCAAGCCCTAACCCTAACCCGAGCGTGGGATTTCAGACTTCGGTCCACTGATTCCTGGTCCACAAGCCCTCCAGATCAGGGAGTCTGGAGTCACTCCATAGGACTCTCCCTTCCCTGCAGAAGGAAAACGGGCTCTATGGAGCTGCACAAAACCCCCAGATTAGAGTTGGGCATGGCCCCCAGGCCACCCCCACTATTGGAGCCCCGCTGTGGACGCTAACACACATTCTGACATTCAGATGAGCCTGCCCTCATCGAGGCACCATTGGATTCACCGCACACCCAGCAGGTCTGGCCCACCATGCCCCTAGCCCCTAAACCCAACCCTAGCTTGGGTTGTCAGACTTTGGCCCCAGAGTCCTAGCCCATAAGCCCTCCAGATTGGGGACTCCAGGGCCATACCACAGGACTCTGCCTGTCCTCCAGAAGGAAAACTTGATCTGTACAGCTGAACATAATCCCAGATTAGGAGAACCCTGCATGGACCCTGATGTCATCCCTATATGGGGAGGCCTGCTGTGGACACTAATGCCCATCTGAAACTCAGCCTGAGCCAGCCCTCACTGGGCCATCAGGGTAGCTCCCCCCACCGCCACATATCTGAACAACTATGTACCTATGCCCTAACCCTAGCTTGGGTTTTCAAGCATCCATCCCAGAGCCCTAGTCTCCAATCCCTCTATATGGGGGAACCCTGAGTCACAAAACAGAACTCTTCCTGCTCCACAGAAGGAAACCTTGCAGTTTGGAACTTTGTAAATCCCTCATAGTAGGGAAACCTCCATGGCCCTGAGGCCACCACTCTATCAGAGGTCACCCTGGACACAAACCCGCATTGTGATCCTAAGCCTGAGCCCCGTTTTCAACTCGGCCCACTGGGTAACTTGCCCCAGATCCAGCAGATTGGTCCTGCCATGCCCCTAGGCCCTAATCCTAATGCTTGCTTGGGTTTTCAGGCATCCATAACCAGAGGCCTGGTCTCCACTCCCTCCATATGAGGGA
>PISX010026711.1:0-24084 GCA_004024625.1 Mellivora capensis | reverse complement strand
TTACCCTGCTGGTGGTCTCTCTCTCTCAAATAAAAAAATAATATCTTTTTAAAAAGAGTAAAATATTTAGGAATAAACTCAACCAAAGAGGTGAAAGACTTTTACAATTAAAACAATGAAAAGTGAAAGATCTCTACATTTTTGAGGCCAATACAGTCCCATAAATTTAAAAAAAAATTAGAAAATTAGATAAAATTAGAAAAAAATTTTGGTGAAATGTAGAGCAAACAGAATTTTCATACATTGCTAATGGATGTGAAAATCAGCAAAATTTTACCGGCAAACTTTAGCACTATATACTGAAGTTAAATATGCATAATCTAACATGCAGCAAAAAAAATGTGTAAAATATTCATAGAAGAATTACTTATAATATCCTAACTCCAAACCCTAAAGGAAAATAAATTGTGATAGTCATACTGTGGACTCTTAAAACTCATATATCTCAATGTGTATTAATGAACTACAGCTACATATTTAGCTGAAAGAATCACAGACACAACACAATACACTGCATGATTCCATTTATCAAGGTCAAGGCAGACAAAACTAACTCATAATATTAGAAATCAGGTTATTGTGTACTTTGGGGAAAATGTTTGGAGGCGTACACAAGAAGACTTCTAGAGTGTTAGCAGTATTTTATTTCTTACGGGGTCACGATAAAATGGGCATACCTTCTTCATGAAAGTTTGAATGCTAGTATCTCCTCAAAATTCTTAAGTTGAAAACCTAGCCCTCTGTGTGACGGCACATTAAGGTGGGGCCCCTGAGAGATAATCAGGTGATGAGGACTGAGCCCTCATGAATCCTCATGAATTATAAAGGAGACCAAAGAGAGATCACATTTCCTCTGTTACATGGGAAGACAATGATCAATGAGGTGCCATCTACAAACTGCAGAGCAGTTTCTCATCAGACATTCTGAATCTACTGGCACCTTGCTCTTGGACTTTCCAGGACCCAGAACTGAGACAAGTAAGTTTCTATTGCTTATAAGCTATATAGTTTATGATATTTTTGTTACAGTAGCCTGAATGGATTAAAATATATATACTTCTGATTTGTGCACTTTTCTGTGTGTATATATGTTACACTTCAAAGAAAATATTTTAAAAATGAAATATAAGTGTTCTGTAGTTTCTAGAGTACAGATCCTTTACCTCTTTCATTAGGTTTATTCCTAGATATCTTCTGGTTTTTATGCAATTGTAAATGGGATCAACATCTTAATTTCTCTTTCTTCAGACACACTGTTTAGGGTATAGAAATGGGACTGATTTCTGTGCATTAATTTTGTATCCTGCCACTTTGCTGAATAAACATTGTTAAAATGTCTATGATGCCCAGAGCAATCTATACATTCAGTGCAATCCCTATCAAAATAACATCTATATTTTTCACAGAGTTGGAACAAACAATTCTAAAATTTGTATGGAACCAGAAAAACCACAAATTGCTAGGGGAATGGTGAAAAGGAAAACCAAAGCTGGAAGCATCACAATTCTGGACTTCAAGCTCAATTACAAAGCTGTAATTACCAAGACAGTATGGTTCTGGCACAAAAACAGACACACAGACCAATAGAACAGAATTGAGACTCCAGAAATTGACTCTCAACTCTATGGTCAACTGATCTTTGACAAACCAGGAAAGAATATCCAATGGAAAAGACAGTCTCTTCAATATATGATGCTGGGAAAACAGGACAGCCACATGCAGAAGAATGAAACGGCATCATTCTCTTACACCATATACAAAGATAAACTCAAAATGGATGAAAGACCTCAATGTGAGACAGGAATCCATCAAAATCCTAGAGGAGAACATAGGCAGTAACCTCTTCAACCTTGGCCACAGCAACTTCTTCCAAGACACATCTTTAAAGGCAAGGGAACCAAAAACAAAAAATGAACTTTTGGGACTTCATCAAGATGAAAAGCTTCTGCACAGCAAAGGAAACAGTCAATAAAACTAAAAGGCAACCTATGGAATGGGAGAAGATATTTGCAAACATTACAGATAAAAGGCTAATATCCAAGATCTATAAAGAACTTCTCAAACTCAACACTCAAAAAATGAATAATCCAGTCAAAAAATGGGCAGAAGACAAGAACAGACACTTCTCCAAAGGAGACATAGAAATGTGGCTAACTGACACATGGAAAAAATGCTCCACATCACTTGCTGTCAGGGAAGTGCAATTCAAAACCATAATGAGGTATCACATTATACCAGTTAGAATGCACAAAATTAACAGTACAGGAAACAACTACTAGCAAGGATATGGAGAAAGGAGAACCCTCTTACACTGTTGGTGGGAAGGCAAGCTGGTAGAGTCACTTTGGAAAACAGTATGAAGGTTCCTCAAGAAGTTAAAAACATGCAACTCATGAATCACTGAACATGGCATCAAAAAGTAATGACATCCATACTGTCACAAATGGTGAGATCTCTTTTTTTAAGGCTGAGTAATATTCCATTGTAGCTATATGCAACATCTTCTTTATTCATTCATCTATAGATGGACTACAAACAAATTAACAAAAACAAAGACATCTCTATAAATACAGAGAACTGATGGTTCCCAGAGAAGAGAGTTGGGGGGGGATAGGCAAAATTGGTGAAGGGGAGTGGGAGGTACCAGCTTCTGGTTATCAAATGAATAAGTAATAGGGACGAGAGGTACAGCATAGGGAATATAGTCAGAGATACTGTAATAGTGTTTCATGTTGACAGATGGTAGTTACACCTGTCCTAAGCATAGCATAATGTGCAAATGTGTCCAATGCTATACAGATGTACACTGTGACTCAACAATACTTCCATAAAAAATTTCTTCTTCAATCACAGAATCATAGAATCTTGGAATTGATTTGTATCTAACACAGCTCCACAAATCCAGGAGATTATTTCTTTGTAGTTCTCCTTATTCCAGAGATGTTTGACAGCATTTGGCATTAAAATTATATTTTTAAACAATAACAACAAAACAAGGAGTATTAGAAAATGTATGTGCTTAAGTGGAATTTATTCAGGAGAGAACAAAGATAAATACAACCTTAAAAATCTATTTATAGCCATCGGTGTTATAGGACAATAACCCTGGCAACAATGTACAAGGTAGATTCAGAGGAAAGCTGAAGGGTGAGGAGATGTGTGAAAAGAGCCCAGAGTGAGAAGAGGTGATGGTGAGAAACAACATGAGGCTGATCTGTGAAGTGGTGCAGCCACTAAGAGAGGAAAGAGAGAAAAATGACATGATTTAAGACTACACAAGGAGACAAATGAAATGGAGAGATGACTGATGTTAACAGCCATATCTAATGGCTATTGAACACTCACTAGGTACCTGACAATGTACCAAACACTCAACTGCTGTTTCCTCCTTTCCACCTCACAACATCAGGTCCAGATGTTTGTTGTTGTTTTTTTATTTATTTGTCAGAGAGAGAGCGAGAGAGCGAGAGAGCAAGCACAGGCAGACAGAGTGGCAGGCAGAGGCAGAGGGAGAAGCAGGCTCCCCGCCGAGCAAGGAGCCCGGTGCGGGACTCGATCCCAGGATGCCGGGATCATGACCTGAGCCGAAGGCAGCCGCCTAACCAACTGAGCCACTCAGGCGTCCCAAGTCCAGCTGTTTTAATGGTGATAATTTTTTACACAATATCTAGCTTACTATTATGACAGCCCTCCAAATTAGTTATTATTATAATCAATTTATAGCTGAGAAAAAAGGCTAGAAAAGTTATAGGACATGTCAGAGTCAAAAAATAATAGGATAGGATTCAAATCTATGATTTATCAGAGTTCCTGAACAAATTAGGCAATAAATCAATTATATATAATTATATAAATCATCTCTCCCTCTCTATACTATATTATTGTATATCATATATGTTAAATATGTAATAATAATATATTACTTATAATTATATATGCTAATAATCATATATTAATTATAAGTTAATCATTGGTTGAATGACTGTATTTTGATCTGCAAAGCCTCTGGCCATAAGACAACACGGTCTCTACCAAGACATACAAATTCTGAAGGGGACAATAAGAAGTCATTTAGAAAAAAAAAAAAACCTCAGGAAAACTAATCATAGAGTTACAGAATCTTGAAATTTACTTGTATCTAAATTCATCAAGACAATTCCATTAGTCCAGTTGATTAAGTCTTTGCAACCCAGCTATTCCAGGGAGATTTTAGAGCATTTGGCATTTAAATTCTATTTGCAATAATCTTGTGAAGTAGTCTTTTAGAAATAAAACCAAAGAACTCCAATAAAAACAAAATTCTAGAAAATTGTCAAGAGAAATCAGTGTTCAGTTTCTGGCTGCTACTGAAACATGACCATCTACCAGGGCTGAGTGGGTAGAAATAATCCAGCCTCCAATTTATGCTACAGACCCAGCTTTTTCTCCAGAAGCTCTATTTACCACAAGAAAAGCAGAGTTACCTTCAATCGCTTTTCCTTTTCCCACACAATAGACTGAATGAGGGTAAGATGATTCATAGAGAAGATAAATAAGATTATTAAAGGGATGAAAATACCAAAAAAGGTAAAGAAGTAATCATGAGAATATTCTGGATATGGAAATCTTTGAACAAAGACGGTGACATCTTGGAATAGCTTTTGTGTAGCTGTGTGGTTATAATATTTCATGATGGCCTGATCCACGGCATGCTGCATTGCCAGAAACCCTTCGGTGATGTACCCTAAATGACAAAACAAGGATTGTTAAGTACAACAGAACAAGAAATAGCTGAAATAAACAAAGGAAAATGTAACTAAAGTATGTCAGAAACAACAAAGTTAATTATCGTAAAGAGGCTCCTGTTAAAACAGTCTAAATTTCACAGCTATTATGGTTTCCCCACCAAACACATAATATTTTTTATTATTTAAATTTTTATTTACTTGAGTATGTTTAATGCACAATGTTATATTAGTTTCAGGTGTACAATGTCGTGATTCAATATGTGTATATATTATGCTATGCTCACCACAATTGTGGATAACATCTGTCACCATACAATGCTATTACAATACAATTGACTATCTTCCTTGTGCTTTGCCTTTTATTCCCATGACTTGTTTATTCCTTAACTGGAAGCCTGTATCTCCCATTCCCCTTCACCCACTTTGCCTATCCTTCCCTTTGGCAATCATCAGCTTATTCCCTATATTTGTAGGTCTGATTCCGCTTTTTGTTTGCTCATTTGTGGGTTTTTTTAGATTCTTTTTAAAAGGATCTTAATTCCCAGCTTCCCAGAAAGTAAAATATTGTGTGAAATTACAGAGCTGCTTTCTGCAATTTCAATAAACTGGATGAGAACTGAATAAAGTACAGCATAGGAAAAGACTTTAATTCGGTACCCATACTGAGTGAGTTCCATGAGTTAATGTCCACTAAAGCAGAGCTACTCAGTGTGGTCCTTGGATATGTGGCAATATGCAAATAGCTACTTACTGTTACTTTAGTATAAAAATGAGCACTTAAAAACTTTTATTAAGATTTGGCAATGCTATGACATCTAAATACTGACTTTTCTGTTCATCAACATAACTTCCTTATAGATTTTGAATGTGAATCTGTGTCACATTTTCTCCCTTCTGGGTCCCACCTTACTCTTTTAATAGAGTCCTTCACATAGGCTGAAATATTTAATTTTAATGAAGTTCAATCTGTCAATTTTTTTCTTTTATAGTAATACCTTCTCTTTCTTAATGAATCACTGCTGGCCCCAAATTCATGAAGATACTCTCATAAATTTTGTTATGGAAGTTTATGATTTCAGTTTTTACATTTATGTTTATGATCATCATGTTATTTAACTAATGTATAGATACGGGTTAGTGATCAAGATTCATTCTTTCCATCCACATACCATGTTCTTCCATCACAATCTGTTCAAAAGATTTCGTTTTCCTTGTGAATTATACTGGTGCCTTCATGAAAAAAAATCAAACTATTTTATGTAGTATATATGTATACGAGTCTATATCCAGATACCTCATTCTTTTCCTTTGTATTTGTTCATCCTTACACCTATATGGCAATGTCTTAATTATGTAGATTTATAATAAGTCCTGAATGTTCTTTGACACTGACATTCCTTTTCAAGATTTTTAAAAAACTAATCTAGATCCTTTGTATTTCCATATAAATTTTAGATTAAGCCTGCCATTTTTTTTCCCAAAAAGACTGCTGGGATTCTGACTTTCACTATATTGCTAGTACAGATCAATTCAGGGAAAAGCTACATCCTAACAATTTTGAGTCACCCAACCAATGAGATTTAGATATATCATCAGTTGTTTAGGTGTTTAAAGTTTTCTCTCAGAAATGTTTTGCTGTTTGGGGTATAGATCTATAACTTATTACTGTATAGTACATCTTGGGTAAATTAATACATTATGTGTATTATAAATTATATTGTATTATATGTATTATAAATTATTAAATTATATTGCTAAATTAATACATTTTATGTAGTACTTTTTTGTGGATCTCCTCACAACCACTTACATAAAATGATTCTGTCAATTTCACATAAAGATAATTTCACTCCTTCCTTTCCAAAATCTATACCTTTTATTTCATTGCCTTTTTCTGATACAAGCTAGGATTCCCAGTAATATGCTGAAAGGAACTGATGAGAGCAAACATCTTTATTTTGTTCCTTATTAGAGGAGAAATGTTCAATACCAGGAAGATATAAATTTTTTACACATGTACTTAGATTCAGAAATTTTCACTTTTTCCACTTTTATTGCTACCTTGGCTTAGAGAGTTTCTTAAATACACTTTTTATTGTGGAAAAAAAATGTAGTCTTACAGAAAATTTGCAAAAGTTATACAGAGGGTCCTAAATACCATACATTCTCAACAGAGTTATAGAGCCTAAAGCCACATGAAACAGATCTGTAGTATATCTGTGGTATTAAAATTTCATGAGGGGACACACTTAGGGGAAAAATGTCCAAAAGGCTTCCCTAGAAGGGCAATAATGAAAAAAAGACTGAAAAATATTACTTGTACCCTGCACCCAGTTTCCCGAATATGACATCTTATATTACCATGGTACATGGTACTAAGAAATTAGTATTGGCACAAAACAATTTCCAGTTTATACAAACTTTGTTTGGATTTCACCAGTTTTTACCCAGTGTCATTTTTTTTCCTGTTCCCACCTAGGATACTACATTGGATTTAGTTGTCATGTCTCCATAGTCTCCTCTGATCTATGAAACTTTATTATCCTTTCTTGTTTTTCACAACCTTGAGAGTTTTCAATACTGGGCATGTATTTTGGAGTATGGTCTGTATTTTGTATTTGTATGATCTTTTTTCACTAACAGAGTTACAAGTTTTACAGAGGTAAAGTGCCCTCTTCGTCAGATTATATCAGAGAATATTTGCTAACAACAACATGACATCAAAATACTCAAAATTATTTTAAACTCTTTGTCTGCCAATTCCAGTATCTAGCTTATCTGCCCACTTACTTATATTGACTCTTTTTTTCTTTTAATTTTATGTAACATTTTCCTGCTTGTTTGCATATCCTATAATTTTGGATCTTATGCCAGAAATTGTGGTGAAATGAACAGTGGACACTAAAGTATATAACTGATTGTTCTGTTTTCTTTAAGATGCTAGCCCCCTCCTTTGTCATACACCTAAAGGGAGGAGCTGACCATTTAAATTCCAAGAGTTGAGTTGAGCTGAACCTGGATAAAAATACCTTGTTCCAATGTACAGAAATTTTACACAAGCTTTTGGATGCTGAAAATTTTAAATAAAGAAATCACCAGCAATATAGTAAGTTAAAAATTAACAATTTCTATCACAAGCTTGAAGAAATGAAGGTATAAACAAGTGATGGTTCTTATTATATTACTTGGATATTAAAATAAGTATAACTAAAGATAGGCTCACCAGGATGTCCCCCATTTGAATTACTTTGACTTCTGGGTCCCAAAGAAGGAAAAGGTGGAAAGAGAACACCTGTTTCCCAGCCGTCAGTTCGGAAAAAACTCACATACTTGTTCCTCTGAAAACTACTGAAACGCAGAAAATATTTTACCTATAAGGAGCAAAAAGAAACGATATCTGTAAGTGAAAAAATAATTAAGTGAGAATGAGAAACAAAAGGAAGTTAAAGAAAATTGCACATGTATGATTCTGAGGCAGAGTGTCGAGCACTAAGCAGATTCTGAACATCAGCCAATGGAGCAGACTTGTTGTGTGGCCAGTGTGGGTTTGTGGTAAGCAAACACTGCACACCATTGCCAATGTCTCTTTCCCAAAATAGACAGGTGGCATGCATACTGAAATGAAACATACCAAAAGGTATTGCTAATTTCTCTTCCCATTATGGCACCCAAGTGTTCCAACAGGAAAATCTCTTCCTTTCCTAAAAGTGATTATAATCTAAGAAAGAATCCCACATGAAGATAGATGAGATATGTGAAAGTATAAAGTGAAATACTGCATGATTTCATTATTAAATGAAAAGATAATACTAATTCTAGAGAACTAAACTTCAAGGTAGATTATGATGGATCTAAGTAGCTTTACAAGACAGCAAATGGTCCAGCAGTTGCCCAAAGTCAGGGGTCAGAGCAGAGAAATTAGTAACACCAGGAGGGGCAGGCAGATATCATAAACCTAGGTAAATATTAATACACTCAAGTTACCAAGACAAAAGCTTTAGGCACTTACTGTGTGTTCAAGGATTAAGATATAGCACCTATTCCTCAAGGAGCTCAAATTCCAGTTGAGACTATATATATACACACACGCACTATAGTAAATTCAGTGATAGTAATATGTACAGGGCATTTATGGGAAGATGAAGGAGGAAAGGGGTGGGTGTGGTTGGGAGAGCTACTGTAGAGCGAGTCACAGTAGCAATGTTAACAGTAAGAATCAGCTAAGTGGCTGAACAGTCGGGAGATCGTACAAGGTGAGGCTTGAAACTGTACCAAAAACATTTTGACCACATTCTATGTATATACACTGATGAGCCTACATCAGCATCACTTACACTGAATCAGTGACTTGAGGGAATTTTATAAACATGAAAGGAATGAGGGAATGATGGGACAGAACATAAGATACCTACAACTATACTTGTGACCCAGTGATTTTCTTTACTTTTTCATTCCATTGACAACCATTTGTATCTTAAATGTAGAATTACAGCTCTGTGCATACATCTGTACCATAACTTGGTTATTTCCCTCAACACCAGGGACACCAAGTTCAAAGCACAGTCCTCATCTCTCTTCTTGGAAGTTGTTATCAGAATCTCAGAGTCTGCCTGGGTCCTAATTCTGATTCTGCTTGGCTAAGCCTTAATACTGTGTTCCAGATTTAGACTTTGGAGAAAAATGATGAGATTCAGTCAAAAGAAAGAGGTACATTTTCATGTTGTGTTCCATCCTGGGGAAGATGCATCTGCTTTAACACCTCAGGTCTTTTGAATGTGCAATGGGAAATGTGCATGTACTTCACCATCACGCACAGAGTTGGCGACAGCAGCCACATTAGATACAGTGGTAAAGGTCAATGTCTCCTATGATTATAAGGAGAAAACCTAGTATGTGGTGAATTCAATTCTTCCCCCATCTACATAAAGCTCTGGCTAAATAAAGGCATCGACATAAAAACTAGATATGGATTTAAATCTCTACTCTACTATGTACAAGCAGTATGATTGTGGGTAAGTTGCAGTCTCCCCACATAATAAATGAAATAATTACGCCTCTACTTCATTAAGCCTCAGAAATGCAAAGTACACTTGTGATGTTTCTACATTAAAAACTTCTTACCTTAAATGGCAGGGGATCATTGCTATTTTGGAACTCATGGTCAAAAATGATAGCAACCAACACTTTTTTAGAGTTATTCTCTTGCTTAACATACTTTTCAAAATCTCTTTCTGAAGAAAACCCTTGAACTGTAGAGAGAAAAGAATCAAATCCATGAGTTGCCCACATAAAGGCAAACTATCTGACTGCCTTTTCTATCTATAAAATGGGAAAATGCTTTACATGGATGAAAAACTATCAAAATATAAATTTCAAAATACTGCTGCTCAATCATTGGCATAACAAACTAATGGATATTAGGAATGCATAAAAATTTTTAAGAGTTTTACAAGTTTTGGGTGCCTGGGTGGCTTAGCCGGTTAAGCGTCTGTCTTCAGCTCAGGTCAAGGTCGCAGGGTCCTGGGATGGAGCCCCACATTGGACTCCGTGCTAAGTGGGGAATCTGCTTCTCCCTCTCCCTCTTCCCCTCTTCTCGTTTATGCTCTCACTCTCCCTCAAATAAATAAATGAAAATCTTTAAAAAAGAGTATTAAAAGTTTTATCACAAGTTTAAAATGTAACTAATCATTATAATACTGCATAGTGAAATAAGGTAAGGAAGAGGGATATTTTCAATGTGTTTTGAAATTTCCACCTTGGAAGGAAAATTGATCCTTCCTTGAAAGGATCAGAAGATCCTTTCAGAACTAGAGGGAAATTTCTTCCCTCTGTAAAGAAACAGAACTAGAGAGAAATTTCTTCTTCCTTGAAAATTGATATTCAAAGTCTTAGAAGATGGGAATCTATAATACCTGATTTAAAAATACTCAGAAGTTGAAGAATGAAACTTCATAACTTTAATATTTGAGGTTATTATGTGTCATACTCATTATTTTTTGTGTAGTTGGGAAATGCCAAATATGCTGCACTTTTCTCAGGGTGAGCACAGCGGCGCTATAAATCCCAAAGGTATGAGTAGGATCTCAGGGACCAGAATCAGATTTGCACCTACACAAGGTGACCAGAAGCAAGATGAAACAAAGTCCTCAGAGAATTCAAATGATTAAAGCTGGAAAAACAAAGTCCACTAAGTTAAACAAAACATAGGAACACAGGTGGAAATAGAATCTAATTTCGAAAGTACACTGTCAACAAAGTGAAGTGTGTACAAGCAGGTAGTCAGGCACACTTTGGGGCACGTAGCCTCTACTTCCGCATCTAAGCCTAATTCATCCATCTCACACGCGCATCCTTTATGTCCCAGGAAACCTCTCAATCTCTTTGCCTTAACCACTGAATGTTGTGGAAATAGCCACAGTTCTTTGTAACTGCCTGGCCATGGTTGACGAGGGACTGAGGAGGGATCCACCAGTCTGTTTTCATTAATTTAACTGAGCTTCGAGAAAGGTATTACCTGCTTAAGCAAAAGTATGAGAGATAAAGGGAGGGAGAGTGAGTTTTGAGTACTTTATGAGGCTAAGATGTGTCTTTGCCTAGATTTCTCAGAAAACAGAACTAGAGGGAAATTTCTTACTTATTTATTTTCATTTATTACCTGGGTGGCTTTATTTTTTCCCCAGCTTTATTGAAACACATGACACACAAAAAATTGTGTATTTAAGGTGCAAAACATGATGATGATAATGTATACACTGAGAAATAACTGCCAAAATCAAGCTCATTAATACATCCATGACCACACAGTTACCACTTATTTTAAAAATTTTCTGGCCAGTATTTGAGGTATCACTGATAAATTAAAATTGTATATACACAGGTTGTATAACATGATTTTAAGATAAACAATGTGATGTTTCAATATCTGCATACATTGCGAAATGATTACCAAAACCAGGTTAATTAACACACCTATTGCCTTACATAGTTATCATCTTTTTTTGTGAGAATACTGCAAGATCTACTCTCTGAATAAATTTCATATACACTATACAATACTGTTAACTATAGTCACCATGTACATTAGATTGCCAGGACTTATTTATCTTTATAACTGAAAGTTCATAAAATTTAACCAACATCTCCCCATTTTCTCCACCTACCCTCAACTCCAATGCAACCATTATTCTTTTCTTCTGAAACCATGATTCTACTCTGTTTCTGTGAGCTCAACATTTTTAGGTAACACAAAATAAATGAGATAATATAGTATTTGTCTGTGTCCAGCTTTCATTTAGCATAATGTCCTCCAAACAGACATATTGTTATAAGTGACAGGATTTCCTTCTTTTCTGTAGCTGAATAATCACATTTTCTCTATGTATCCATCTGTTGTTAGACACTTTGGTTGCTTCTCTATCTTATAAATAATGCTGCAATGAATAATTATGGACTTACATAGCTTGAAAAAGGGAGATGCACAGGGTGAGTGCCATATTCACCCTGGTATTTTCCCTGAAAGCATTTTCAGAAAGCTGCAGACTTACTGGGCTGAAGAAAGAAGGTGAGAGTTGAGACTGCCAAGAAAATAGCAAAGAAGTGAAAAACCAGCTTGTAAATTCCCCTGAAGTCACCAGTCGAAGCTGCCTAAGTTCAGATCATGAAACCAAGAAAATAACAGCAGGTAGGCAATGTTGATGAACCAGACAATAGAGTTCAAGCCCCACAAAGGAAGAGGAGCCTTCATAAATATTCTGGCTTCTAGCTAACACCCTAGAAGAGCCATGCCCTAGGACAAGGGATAAGTTGCACAAGTAAAGACAAAAGTGAAACAGAGCACTCCTTATAAAGCCCAAAACCAGACTTCGATGGAATCAAGATGCTCTGTCAGTTTGCAAACAATCATCCAGAAGAAAACTTAACTCTCTCCGGATAAACAAGTACCCTCAAGAGCCTCTAATATTTTTAATTCACAACACCTGCCATTCAAAAAAATATACAAAATATGCTATAAAACAGAACTCAATGATTGAAGAGAAAAAATGTGTATACACAAGTAATCTAGATACCAGAACTTTCTGGCAGTGACTTTAAAGTAACTATGGTTATTAGGGTTAATAAAGCTAGAACATTTCTCTAGAGACATGAAATTATTAAAAACAGGACAAATGGAAATTCCAGAACAGAGAAATACTTTTAAAAACAATTCAACAATTCACATGACCTAAGTTTCAAAATATGTAAGCAAAAAGAAATTTGAACACACACACACATATAAACACACATAACCTATTTAATACTAACAACACCTAACTAGAAATGCTAGTATTTCTCTCAATAACTGAAAGAATAAGCAGACAAAAACAGTAAGAATACATATTTAAAAAGCACTATGATTCACCAACTTGACAACTTTGCCTGGGTGGCATTTATATAACACTATAAGCAAAACCTACAGAATACACAGTCTTTACAAATGTACATGGTACATTTTTCAAAATATACCTTAATGTGGGCATAAAAAATTCTCAAAATTTCAAACTGAAATCCTTGAATACTGATTCAAGGAAATTAAAATAGAAATGAAAAAAAAGAAAGATAACAACAAATTCCAAATGTTTTAAAGTAAAGTAATACATTTTTAAGACTCCAACACATCAAAGAAGAAATCGGATGGAAATTATGAAATATTCTTGGTAACCCAAAGTGGACTCCAGCACTATATTTATTGGGATATTTGTGTTATATACTTAAAAAATTATCAGTATTTGCATTCTTCTGCTTCACTGTCGTTTTTTTAGTAAGTTATGTTTTCAGATAGCATCTACTCTCAAGGACCCTCAAATCCTTGACAGACAACAAAAAGTTGAAAAAATATACTACTGAATACACGTGTGTGTTTAAAGGAAGAGGCACCAGAGAGATGCTCACCAAACTTCTGACTGCACTTCTCCCTGGGAGAAAGAGGAGAAAAACTGAGAATGTGAGGGTAAGCTCACTTGGGGGCTTTTAAGATAATTTTACATAGCCTGAGTCTTCTCTAATGCATTCATATACATCTTCTGTAACATTTTATATGAACAATGTTTGAAATAACTGACCACTGGGAGTGCATCTAGAATGAGGGCTCAAGCTTATGCTGTGTGTTCCTTTGGCACACCATCATATATAGCTCTGGGGTCATACTGACCAGGCTTAAGAAGCACAACCAGAAACACTATCACAGAATACAAGGAAGACAGTATCACAGAATACAAGGAAGACAGTATCATAGAATAGTAATCTAAAATAATATAAATTGATTATCTAATTTTTAAATATTACTAAGTGTTTTGGGCTCTAGGAGAAAATACTTTATATGAATTTAACTCTCAAGTATAATAAAATGTATAATATTATACCTAGGAGGTTACTATCAGGTTATTAAAGATATATCCTACAATGTTTTATTTGGGAGATTAATGTCCAGTTAAAAGATTATACATGTGTCTTCTCTGAAACCCAATTTAAAATGTAAAATAATACTTTTTTTTTCAAAAAACTTTAATTTCTAACCTGAGAAATTATAGTGTAAATCCCTTTTCACCAGTTCAATGATGTTCTTCACCACAACACTTTTGGAAGGCACGAAAGCCAGTTCCCATTGACCAGGAAAAGTGATGGCCATTTCAAGTAATGCAGGCAACTCATCAACAGGCTGAAGAGAGTAATTGAAAGGCCCAGCCTTCTTTATAACCAACGACTTGCGTGTTAACAAAAGTGTGCTAGCAAATAGCAATGTTAGAATGAATTCCACAATTAATGCCACCAATTGCCGTCTCTAGGAGATGGAAAAAAAAAAAAGATTATGTTAAAGTCCTATGAGTTCATTACCTCTGCAAATGCCTAATTGTTTTATACTAACAGACACTTCTTAAAAGAAGATACATAGTTGGCAAAAAAAGAACAGCTTCACTCTATAATAGCAGTAATTTCCTGGACCATTTTTTCCTCTCCTTTCTATGTGTCATTCTGCTATTATTTCATTCTGTGAGGACTCTTTGTATTTGGAAGAAATACCCCCACCCATAGAACTGGCAAAAATACAACAATATAAACTGAAATGCAGTGATCAGGTTGTAAGAATCTTCCCATTATGGTCTCTTAGATATTGCAAAAATCCTATAGATAGCTCAACTTACCTTTATTTTTTTTAATTTATTTATTTGTCAGAGAGAAAGGGAGAGAGAGAGAGAGAGCGAGCACAGGCAGACAGAGGGGCAGGCAGAGGCAGAGGGAGAAGCAGGTTCCCCGCCAAGCAAGGAACCCGATGTGGGACTCGATCCCAGGACGCTGGGATCATGACCTGAGCCGAAGGCAGCCGTTTAACCAAGTTACCCAGGCGTCCCTCAACTTACCTTCAAAATAAAATTCTTCCACAGAAGAGCCATAAATTTGTAAAACCATAAGAAATCCATTCTTCAACTCTATGGAGGGAGTAAAGATTTTACAAAAAAGAAATTAACATTATATAACAAAATATAAATTTTAGACAAATAAATTACTTAAATTCAAATTGCTTCACTTTCTAGTCAAGCTTAAAGGATGACCAAAAGAAACAAACATTTGAAATATTTGAGAAGCTTTTTAGCCCTACATCCTTACTCAGTATCTTCTCAGTTTCTAATATTTATAAAACTTCAAGCACAAAACAAAGTTCAGTAAGTTATTGATGCAAGTTTCCAGGTAAATTTGACCAGTACTTTTCCCAATTATTACCAAAACACTAATTAAGAAATAATACAAAAAAATCATCACCATATACACTATTAAGTATTATGACTCCATCAGAAAGGATGAATACCCAACTTTTGTAGCAACATGGACGGGACTGGAAGAGATTATGCTGAGTGAAATAAGTCAAGCAGAGAGAGTCAATTATCATATGGTTTCACTTATTTGCGGAGCATAACAAATAACACGGAGGACATGGGGAGATGGAGAGGAGAAGGGAGTTGAGGGAAATTGGAGGGAGAGATGAACCATGAGAGACTATAGACTCTGAAAAACAACCTGAGGGTTTTGAAGGGGCGGGGGGTGGGAGGCTGGGGGAGCCAGGTGGTGGGTATTATGGAGGGCACGCATTGCATGGAGCACTGGGTGTGGTGTAAAACTATGAATTCTGTTATGCTGAAAAGAAATTTTAAAAAATATTTTAAATGATTAAAAACCCATTCAAATGTAAAAAAAAAACTAAAGAAATCTGAATAAACTATGGGACTTAGTAATGTAAAAAAAAAAAGATAAATATATATTTTTTCCATTATAGAACAACTCTAACAGCTGCACTTGTGGAGTTATACTTAAAGGTACTTTTACATTTCCTTATGCACTAAATCATCAAAATAAACATTGAGGATCATGAAAAAAAAAAGAAAGAAAATAAATCCTTTCTGGAAAAAAAAATATCCTGTAGAATTAGCTATTCCTCCAAACAATTTTTCTGCATATAATATCTGGCACTCCTTACATCTGGGGTGGAGTTATCTGTACTAAAATTTAAAATAACAACGCTTACCATATTCAAGGCAAAAAACATAGAAGGTTTAGAAATTCCACAAAAGGGAAAAAAAAAAGAAAGAAATTCCACAAAAGGACATTAGATTAGGATCTCAAAGCGTGAAGGAAGAAGGGCTTCTAGACCTAAGCATAAAAGCTAAACTATAAAATATAAGAAAACAGATAGGAGAATATCTCTGTGGCCTTGGACACACAGTAATTTCCTAAAGTGAATGAAAAAATCACAAGCTGTAAAAGAGGGCTTCACCAAAATTTAAATTAAATTAAATTAAATATCTGCTCATCAAAAAATACCATTGTGAAAATAAGGAAAGCCAAAGAAGGAGAGAAAACCTTTCTAACACATTTACCTAACAAAAGACTTATATCCAGAATATATAGAATATATAAAGCATTGCTACAAGCCAATAATAAAAATATAAATAAAAATATGACAACCCGGGGCGCCTGGGTGGCTCAGTGGGTTAAGCCTCTGCCTTCGGCTCAAGTCATGATCTCAGAGTCCTGGGATCGAGCCCCGCATCGGGCTCCCCCACTTCTCTGCCTGCCTCTCTGCCTACTTGTGCACTCTCTCTGTCAAATAAATAAATTTTTTAAAAATCTTTAAAAAATATGACAACCCAAACTTTAAAAATTGGAAAGACTTTAGAAAGACATTTGATTAAAATAATATATATGAGAGAGCATCAAGACAGTGACCTAAGTCATTCCCAACATCATTTGTCCTCCAAAAACACCAGCTAGTAACTATCCATAGTCAAGACAGCACCATGAAAACTCCAGAACCAGGCTGACCTGAGCAGGTGGCCCCATCAGGCCAGAGAGCCCAGTGAACAGTTCTATCTGATCCGGATCCAAAGCCAATGAGGCCTACTGGCCATGGAGCCTATCCTATGACCCCATCCATGCAAGGAGGCAAACTGGCTCAGCCACTATGGAATACAGTCTGGCAATTTCTCAAATAATTAAAAACAGATCTGCCATATGACACTACAATATCACTTTTGGGTATTTATCCAAAGGAAATGAAATCACTATCTCAGAAACACAGCTATACTGCCATGTTCATAGCAGCAATATTCGCAAAAGCCATGGAAAAAACCTAAGTGTCCATCAACAGATGAATGGATAAAGAAAATATGATACATAAAAATAAAAACACTCTATCTTCAAAAAAAAAAAAAAGGAGAGAAAGTACGGTATGTATATGCAATGGAATATTATTCAGCCATAAAAAGGAAATACAATAACAATATCAAAAATATGCACTTGAGGGCATTACGGTAAGTAAAATAAGAGACAGAAGTCAAATACTGTATGATCTCACTTAGATGCAGAATATGAAAAAGTGAAGTAGAATTTAGATTGGTGAGTGCTTAGACAAGGGATTGGAGTGAGTGAAATAGGTGAAAACAGTCAAAAAGTAAAAACTTCCAGTTATGAGTAAATTCTGGGGATGTATGGTACAGCATGGTGACTATGGTTCTTAATATTGTATTACATATTTGGAAGTTGCTAAGAGAATAAATCTAAAAGTTCTCACAACACACACAAAAAACGAACTATGTGAGGTGATGTATGTGTTAACTAAGTTTATTGTGGTAATCATTTACAATATAAACATATGTCAAATCATCAGACTGCACACCTTAAACTTATACAATGTTTTATGCCAATTATATATTAAATCTGGAGAGGGGAAGATGTATATATTGCCAAGTAGCACAGAAAACTGATTTTAAAATGGACCAAAGTCTTTAACGTACAGCTCACCATAGAAGGCATACAAATGACAAATAAGCATATGAAAAAATGTTCCATAGCATATATAATTCAGTAAATGCAAATTAAAATAACAATAAGATACCACTACACATCTATTAGAACCAAAATCCGTAACACTAATGATACCAAATGTGACAAGTATATAAAGCAAAAGAAACTCTCATTCATTGCTGGTGGGAATGCAAAATATGTAACCACTTTTGAATGGAAAAGAATTGGGCATTTGAATTTTCTACAAAATTCAACGTACTCTTACCATACAGTCCAGCAATTACAGTCCTTGGTATTTACACAAAGTAGTTGAAAAACATATGTCCATATAAAAACTTTCACAGGGATGCTTATAGAAGGTTTACTCATAATTTCCAAAACTTATAAGCAACCAAGATATCTTTCAGGAGATGAATGGATAAATATACTATAGTACACCCAGACAACAAAATATTATTCAGTGCTAAAAAGAAATGAGACATCAAGCCATGAAAAGACATGGAAAAACCTTAAATGCTTAATGCTAAATGAAAAAAGCAAATCTAGAAAGGCTACATTCTATGATTCCAACAATATGACATTCAAGAAAAGCAACACTATGGACACAGTATAAAAAGATTAGTGGTTCCTAGGCCTTAGAGGTAGAGGGAACAGGAATGAATAGATGGAGCCCAGGTAATTTTTAGGGCAGTGAAATTGTTTTATATAGACACTACACCAGTGGATACATGTCATTAGATATTAGTCCAAATCCACAGAATGTGTAACAGCAAAACTGAACCCTAATCTAAACCATGGACTTTGAATGATAACCATGTGTAGGTAAGTTTATTCTCTATATTCAAGAGTATACCAGTTTGTTCTCTATAGTCGAGTCTTTTTTAGACCACCTGTTTGTTCTCTATAGTCAAGAGTCTTTTTTAGTTTATCTCTTTCTTTCTTTATTCATTTGTTTCTTAAATTCCACATATGAGTGAATCATCTGGTATTTGTCTTTCTCTGACTGACTACACTTAGCATTATACTATTTAGCTCTAGCCATGTCACTGCAGATGGCCAGATTTTAATTCTTTTCTATGGCTGAGTAATATTCCATCATATATTTATATTTATAAGATATAATATTCCATCATATATATATCTCACATCTTCTTTATCCTTTCACCTATCAATGGACACTTGGACTGCTCCCATAAGTTGCCTATGGTAAATAATGCTGCATGGGTGCATATATCTTTTCAAATTAATGTTTTCATTTTCTTTGAATAAATACCCAGTAGTTGAATTACTAGATCATTATGGTAATTCCAATTTTTTAAAAAGATTTTATTTATTTGTCAGAGAGAGAGAGAGAGAGAGCGCGAGCGAAAGAGCGAGCACAGGCAGACAGAGTGGCAGGCAGAGGCAGAGGGAGAAGCAGGCTCCCTGCTGAGCAAGGAGCCCGATGCGGGACTCAATCCCAGGACGCTGGGATCATGACCTGAGCCGAAGGCAGCCTCTTAACCAACTGAGCCACCCAGGCGTCCCTCCAATTTTTTTTTAAGTTTTAATTTAAATTCCAGTTAGTTAACATATAGTGTAATATTAGTTTCAGATGTACGATATAGTGATTCAACAATTGTATACAACACCCAGTGCGCATCACAACAATTGCACTCCTTAATCCCCATCACCTATTTAACCCATCCCCCCATCTACCTCCCCTCCAGTAACCCTCAGTTTGTTCTCCATAGTTAAGAGTCTGTTTCTTGGTTTGCCTCTCTTTTTCCCTTTGTTTGTTCTTAAATTACAAACATGAGTGGGGATGCCTGGGTGGTTCAGTCAGTGGAGCATCCAACTCTTGGTTTTGGTCGAGTTATGATCTCAGGGTCCTGAGAATTGAGACCTGGGTTGGGCTTAGCGTGAAGTCTGCTTGTACCTTTCCCTCTACTCCTCCCCCTGTATGCTCTCTCTCTCAAATAGATATGGTATTTGTCTTTCTCTGACTTATTTCACTTAGCATAATACTCTCTAGCTCCAACTGTATCACTGTAAATGACTAGATTTCATTCTTTATGGCTGAGTAATATTCCCGTGTGTGTGTGTGTGTGTATATGTGTACATACCACTTCTTTATCCATTCATCAGTTGATGGACATTTTGGCTCTTTCTATAGTTTGGCTATTATAGATAATGCTGTTATAAACATGGGGGTACACGTATCCATTTGAATTAGCACTCTTGTGCCCTCTGGGTAAATACTTAGTAGTGCAATTGATGGATCAAAGGATAGATCTATTTTTAAATTTTTGAGTCACCTCCATACTCTTTTCCAGTGTGGCTGCACAGGTTTACATTCCCACTAATGTGCAAGAGGATTCCCCTTTCTCCACCTCCTCACCAATACCTAGTGTTTCTTGTGTGGTTGGTTTTAGCCCTTCAGGTGTGAGGTGATATCTGATCCTAGTTTTGATTTGCATTTTCCTGATGATGAGTGATGTTGAGCATCTGCTCATGTCTTCTGTCCATTTTTCAATTGGATTATTTGTTTTTTGGGCGTCGAGTTGTATCAGTTTTTTTATATATTTTGAATATAACCCTTTATTGGATTTGCCATTTGCAAATATGCTCTCCCATCCCATAAATTATCTTTTAGTTTTGTTGTTTCCTTCACTGTGCAGAAGTTTTATATTTTGATGTAGTCCTAATAGTTTATTTTTGTTTTTATTTTACTTGCCTCAGGAGACATATCTACAAAAATGTTGCTGGCAGCCAATGTTAGAGATCTTACTGTCTGTGCTCTCTTCTAGGAAATTTATGGTTTCAGGTCTCATGTTTAGGTCTTTAATTGATTTTGAATTTATTTTTGTGTATGGTGAAAAACCATGTTCCAGTTTCATTCTTTTACATGTTGTTGACTAGTTTTTCCAACACTATTTGTTGAAGAGACTGTCTTTTTCCCATTGGATAATCTACTCTCCTGTTTCAAAGATTAATTCACCATACAGTGGTGGGCTTCTTTCTGGGTTTTCTATTTTGTTCCACTGATCTATGTGTCTATTTTTGTGCCAGTAACATACTGTTTTATGATAGCTTTGCAATATAACTGGAAGTCTGGAACTGTAGTATCTCCAACTTTGCTTTTCTTTTTCAAAATTTCTTTGGCTGTTTGGCTTTTTGGTTTAGTTCTGTAAAAAATCCTGTTGGCATTTAAAAGGGATTATATTAAATCTATAGATTGCTTTTGGTAGTATGGACATTATAACAATATTTGTTCTTCCAATCCATAAGAATGTAATGTCTTTGTGTTCTTTCATTAGTATTTTGTAGTTTTCAGAATACAGGTCTTTTACCCGTTTGGTTAGGTTTATTTCTAGGTATCTAAGTATCCATCTAGTTTAATTTGTGAACAAAACTGATAAACATCTAGCCAGAATTATCAATAAGACAAGAAAATGGCCCCAAATAAATAAACTTATAAGAGAGAAATAACAACTGACACTACAAAAATAAAAAGAATTATAAGAAGATAATAAGAAAAATTATATGCCAACAATCTGGACAACCTAAAAGAAAGGGATAAATACCCAGAAACGTATAACCTCCCAAGCTGAATCAAGAAAAAAATAGAACCAATTTGAACCAATTGCCAGCAATGAAAGTGAATCAGTAATCAAACAACTCTCAACAATTTACAATTGAACCAAAGACAATAAAATACCTAATGGTCCAGGAACTTTTTTTCTCATGGTCTTACAGTGATTAATATCTTGAAATATTAACTACATGTTTTTGGTTCAATACTTAGTGTTTCATCCCCCAATTTTTTTCCTTTTTCTTTCTTTCTTTTTTTTTTTTTTTTTTTTTTTTTTTTTTTTTTTTTTTTTTTTTTTTTTTTTTTTTTTTTTTTTTTTGTCTCAAGGACTAAAGAGCAACACTTACGCCTAAAAAGACAGAGGCCAGTTCTCTTCCTTTATCCTTTCTAGGATAAAACAACAGATATGAAGTTATGCACAAAGAGGAAAAGCAATTTCCTAGGGTCCTGTCATCCTATCTCCTTCACTATTCTCCAGATAGACATGGGAGAATCGTAGGGCTGGAGAGGTCTGACTCCAAAAGAGCCTAGCAAGGAAACCACCTTACCCTCAATATCCTGTCCCTTGTTAAAATGAAAAATAAAACAATCAGAGACCAGCCTTGAAAATTCCCTGAGCAGACAAAACTAGTTTAAACATACAAAGCTTAATTTAGCTAGGCTAACTCAACCTCAGTCACTTCTTGCTTATGCCTTTGGAAATCACAAGCAAAACTTAAAACTGTTTTCCCAAAATTGCTATAACCACTAGCCAGTCTCTATCATTTAAAATATTCTAATAGCGTAACAAATCACTATGAGGAATAAACAGTCACTGCCTTCTCATGCTATAAGCTGCTTTATGACAATATATCCAATCATTCCATGTTTTGCTTTGAGTGCCCCCAGTTCATGAACTGTCTTTTTGGTGTATGCAAAAAACTTTCAGTAATTACTACTTCAGTGATTGGTTTTACTTCTACTATTTCTGAACTTTTAATACCCTAAATACTAAATGCGTTCCCACTCCTGCCCACCCCAAACTTGGATGCAAAACTTGGGTGGGAGGGAAAGGAGGAGGAAGTTGAAGACACATGAACTTAGACTGTCTGAAAAATTTAAGGCAATCTATTGATGTGTGGACTCTAAAAAAATAATAAAAGGAGTTAAAGAAAATTAAACCATTACAATGCTTACAGTCCTAAATTCTTAGAATGAGATTTATACTCACAAACTTTTCCTTTTCTGAAAAGCACTGAGCTGTTCTGAATGAAACAACAGCTTTCTTAATTCTGGTAAAAAAGATGTACCTTTCCTTTTAAATCTTCTGCCTAGTTTGCATAAAATGAAGTGACCAAGACGGCTTGAATGTTCCTCTGAGCTGGACTAATACCATACATATGACTCTCCCTGGCTGTAGGTCCTGACCACCCTTTTCTCTGCCTGTCTGCTTTAGAAAACATTATACAGCCTTTCTTTGTTTAAAACATATGTAACTCTTTTTTACAAGCCTCTTTCCTGTTTTACCACCTCAAACTCTCTCTCTGAAGGACCTGGGAGTCATTTTTGAAATGCAATCCTGATGGAAGATAGCACCCCTATTCCAGTCTCTGTAGGAGTGTAGGAGCTAGCTTCTGACAGGCACCAATAGAAAACACACATGGTCTAATCACAGAGAACCACAGGAACAAACTTCAGGAAGTTACTCAGTGTGTTCTACTGGTCAACCTCCCCTTTACAGTCCTCCAGCACATTCGCACTTCTCATTCAGCCCTCAGACACCTTCCCATCCTTTGTTTCAGCAGAGCTCAGACTGAGTTCTGACCTATCTTCCCAGTTCTTAGAGCCTTGCATAGTTCTTCCAAGTCTTCCTTGGCTGTTTAACTTAGTTCAGTGCAATTTCTGCTTTGGCAGAAGAGAATGGAGACCCTTGAGCTTCCTGCAGCACTTAACTTCCATACCCTTCTTCTACTTATGGAACATTTACTAGGTTCTATCAGTTGAAATATTGAAATCACCCTCAGAGATGGGAACAAGTGGTATCCAGTTTCTTTTAGACGATGATACCTAATTTACGTTATTAGGTTATTGCTATAATCTGAATGTCTGTGTCTTCCACTTCTCCCCAAATTGGTAGGTTGAAATCCTAACCCTAGTGTGATGGTATCACCACCAGGGACACGGGGCGTGTGATTAGGTCATGAGGATGGAGCCCTGATGAATGGCATTAGTACCCTGATGACACATGCCACAAGACCTCCCTTGCTCCCTCGGCCATGTGAAGGACACAGTGAGAAGATGCCGGTCTGAAACAGAAAGCAGGCTCCCACCACACACTGAATCTGCATGGAGCTTTGATCAGAGACTTCCCAGTTTCCACACCTGTCAGAAGTACACTGGCTGTGTTCAAGTCACCCAGCCTACAGTATTCGGTTACAGCAGCTCCAGCTGACTGGGACAGTCACACAGCAA
>PISX010026710.1:0-24076 GCA_004024625.1 Mellivora capensis | reverse complement strand
CGCTCTGGAAAACAGCGTGGAGGTTCCTCAAAAAGTTGAAAATAGAACTACCCTATGACCCAGCAATTGCACTACTGGGTATTTACCCTAAAGATACAAACGTAGTGATCCGAAGGGGCACGTGCACCCGAATGTTTATAGCAGCAATGTCTACAATAGCCAAACTATGGAAAGAGCCTAGATGTCCATCAAACAGATGAATGGATAAAGAAGATGTGATATATATACACGATGGAATACTATGCAGCCATCAAAAGAAATGAAATCTTGCCATTCGCAACGACGTGGATGGAACTAGAGGGTATCATGCTTAATGAAATAAGTCAGTCAGAGAAAGACAACTATCATATGATATCCCTGATATGAGGAAGTGGAGATGCAACATGGGGGACTAGGGGGGCAGAAAAAGAAGAAAAGAAGCAAGATGGGATTGGGAGGGAGACAAACCATAAGTGACTCTTAATCTCACAAAACAAACTGAGGGTTGCGGGGGGGGGGGAGGGGGTCGGGAAAGGGGGGTGGGGTAATGGACATTGGGGAGGGTATGTGCTATGGTTAGTGCTGTGAAGTGTGTAAACCTGGCGATTCACAGACATGTACCCCTGGGGATAAAAATTTGTTTATAAAAAATAAAAATTAAAAATAAATAAATTAATTAATTAATTAAAAAAAAAGTACAGTTTATGAGAAGTGTTGGGAAGAAAATAAAGGATCATAGAGGAGCGCTCAGTTTTAAATGGGTGGTCAGGGATGGCCACCTTGAGAAGGGAACATTTCAGTAACAACATGGAGAGAGGAAGGGTTTCTGAGGGAAAAGCATTCTAGGCAGAAGGAATCATCAATGAGAGGCTCTCAGGCAGAAGCATGCTTGGAGTGTTCAAGGAGGCAAACGGGTCCGCAGAGCTGGAACAGAATGAGTGAGAGGGAGGTAGAGTCAGAGGGATAATAGAGCCAGATGTTGTTGGGACCTGTAGCTACTGTGACAATTTTAGCTTTTATTTGAGCTGAGGAGTAATATGACTTGCCTTGGATTAAAAGGGTTGCCTGGTGACTATGTTGAGAACAAAATGAAGGGGATAAGGGCATAATTAGAGAAACCAGATAGGACACTATTGAATTAATCTTTGCATAAGATGATTGGGGCATAGATCAAGGTTGTGGTAGTTTCTAGATCTGTTCTGAAGATCAAGTCAATAAATGGATCCATCCCCATCTAAAGAAAAAGAACGATCCAAGGTTTTGGGGCCGAGCAACTGGAAGAATGGAGAATGGGCTGAGAAGAGGAAAGATTAGGAGCTCAGTGTTAGCTCTATATAGTCTGAAATGCCTGCCGACATTTAAATAGAGACACTGAAAAAGCAGATGCATATATGAACCTGGAGTTCAGAGGAAAGATCCAGACTGGAAATATAAGCGTGGGCACCAAGAGAAATGAAGATAGAATTTAAAGTCAAGAGTCCTGATGAAGTATAGGCAGAAAAGAGGAAGGATCCCGGGCTCAAGGCTCAAGACTGAGCCCTGGGCATGCCAACATTTTTTTTTTAAGGATTTTATTTATTTATTTATGAGAGAGAGAGAGAGAGATTGAGAGAACGAATGGGAGGAGGGGCAGAGGGAGAAACAGACTCCCCGCTGAGCAAGGAACCTGATGTGAGACTCCATCCCAGGACCCTGGGATCACGACCTGAGCAAAGGCAGATACTTAAGCTACTGAACCACCCAGGCCCTGGGCATGCTGACATTTAGAGGGGAGAGGAACCAGCTGTGCCAGATGCTGTGGCAAGATCCAGTAAGATGAAGACTGAGAACTGATCATTGGATTTAGCAATGCAAAGTCACGACTATGCTAACAGCAGTTTCAGTGCAGTGGTGGAAGCAAAAGCCTCATTGGAGTAGGATGCAGAAATGTTAGGGAAAAGAGAGACCAAAACCAAAACCAAACAACAAAAAGGACCAGACCAAAACCCCAACAAACCTCTCTTGAAGAATTTGCTGAAAGAGCAGGGAGAAGTGGGGTAGTGGTCCAGGTGGGAAGTGGAATCAAGAGAAAAAATTTTTTAAAATTTATTCATTTGCGAGAAAGAGAGAGTGAGCATAGCAGGAGGAGGATCAGAGGGAGACTGAGAAGCAGACTCCTCGCTGAGCAGGGACCCTGATGTGGGGCTCCATCCCAGGATGTTAGGATCATGAGCTGAGCCAAAGGCAGACGCTTGACTGACTGAGCCACCCAGGCGCCCCAAGAGAGAAATTTTTAAATCACAGAAATAATGGTATGTTTGTATGCTGATGAGAAAGATTCCATAGAAAGGGGGAAATTGGTAATACAGAAGAGACAAACGAGAATTAATGCAGCGATATTCCTGAGTAGACACAAAGAAATAGGTTTGGGGCATGGGAAATCAGTCTGGGGGTTGTCCTTTGCCTGCTATGTGGACAGTTACTGAAGAGAAAGTAGAATAACTGAGTAGAGGTAGAAGGTGAAGGAGTGGGTGGTGGGAGCTTGTTCCCTCCGAAAGCTCCTAATTGCTCATGAAGCAGGATTCAAGGTTACCAGCTGAGAGTGATGATGGCTGGAGAAGGAGGTGACTCTAGGGTTTGGGTAGGTACCAGGAAAGGAACAATCACCCAGGAGGACAGGGGAATGAAAGCTCTAAGGACATACAATCTGGCAGCTGGGCAGTACTGCAGGCTTGCCTGGGGGATAGCAGCCGTAACTTTATGCTGCAACCAAACAGCACGGTTGTGAGAGTTTTCTCTAGCTGTATTCAGTTGTACAAATGCAGGGGGAAAACAGGCAGAGATTTGGTTCAGGATTGTGCTCAGTTGTTGACAGTTCACTTCTGGCTCCCTCTCTCCTTCCATTTCCTTCTCTTGGTGGATAAAATCAAGGGCACATACATGTGCACCCACTACCTGGGTCGCACAGCAGTGGGACTGAGACAGAGTATAGACAATTCATAGCCTGGTTGCCTCAGTCAGGGTCAGGTGAGGTGAGGAAAACAGCACCTATTGGGCAGTTCAACAGAGGGAGTTTAACATGGGGAACTTGTTACAAAGGTGTTGAAAGAGCTAAAAAGGCAGATAGGTTGGTGAGGACAGTCTAGCAGAATCTGGGACCTTGGAGACACAGCCTTTCAAAGCAAAGAGAAGGGGAGAACTACTCTTAACTTCTTGCTACTTCCCGCCTTACAACTGGTCACCAGAGCCTCTCAAAGTCCTCTCAAAGGTGACAACGGGATACCTGGGTGGCTCAGTCGGTTGAGCGTCTGCCTTTGGTTCAGGTTACGACCTCAGGGTCCTGGGATCAAGTCCCACATCCAGCTCCCTGCTCAGCGGGGAGCCTGCTTCTCCCTCTGTCTGCTGCTCCCTCTGCTTGTGTTCGCTGGCTTTCTCTCTGACAAATAAATAAATAAAATCTTAAAAAAAAAAAAAAAGACGAGTGACAACGGAGCCTGGTTTCCCAGGTTGTAGGCACTGGCTTTGCCCAATCTAAGGCAGACTCCCTCCTCTGCCTTAGATTAGGAGGAGGGGTCTGAGAGCCATCAAGCAAATGACTGGCACACAGAGGAGCCACAGGTCAACTTAATGAGAACAAGAAGATGTCAGACCTGGAAGGAACTTAGACGTCCCCTCAACTGTCCTTCCATTTTTATAGAGCAAGGAACAGAGCCAGAATGCCATGATGTGCCAAATAGTAGCAGAGTTGAAGCTAGAAGCTAGATTTTCTATGTTAAAGAACATTGTTTTTGTTCTTGTTTTTTTTCTTCTTGAACCCTAGAGGTCTTTGGATTGGAGCAGAACTGCTCCCTTCAATGAGGCCCAGAGTGCTGCCTCCTTGCCTCCACCAGCACTATCACTGCCACTCCTGGAGAACATCACATGTGACCCAGGGCCCTGATCGCCTTATTCCTGATGGTGCCATTGTAGAGGGACCCCTGGAAGACTGGGCATTACAGAAGTTATCTGGGTTCAAGCCTGATGAAAAGGCAGGCAGAACTTTCTCCCAAGTAGGCAGGCAAGTGCTATAGGACTCCCTGGGCTTTTGGATCTTGCTAAGCTCTCTGCCCCATGGCCTTGAGTAGTGGCCTCAGCATGATTTGCTATAATGTTCACTGTGGGCACTGGCAGGTGATGGAGTTGGTGATATGCTGTGTCTTACAGCTCTGGCTCCTTACCTAAGACCTTTGATGAATGACTTAGCTCTGCAGTACCAGGAAGGCCTTGAGGGCCCTTTCTTTAAGAGCTGGTATGAGCTAGTATCTCCTGCCTTCTTGAACTGGTTGCTCTTACAATTGCATTATCCACTCTTCGGTTCTCTTGGCACTAGACTCAGGCACCTGGAGAAAACATATCTTCTGGTTTTGTTTTTAAAAAAATTGATTGATTGATTGATTGATTTGACAAAGAAAGAGAGAGAGCGAGTGAGCACAAGCAGGGAGAGCAGGAGAGGGAGAAGCACCCTCCCTGCTGAGCAGGGAGCCCAAGGAGGGGCTCTATTCCAGGAGCCTGGTGTGATGACCTGAGCCCCGAGGCAGACAATTAACTGACTGAGCCACCCAGGCAGCCCTATCCTCTGCTTTAAGCAGTATAAGCTGCCTCATTTGCCAGGATGGCCAGTGGATTCCATTCCATCTACCTTTAGAGTAGTTGCGTTTCCGATGACTTTTTTTTAAAGTGTGGAGGCAGCAACTCCCCTTTCCTGCCTAGAAAGATGTGATACTTGACCTCCTGGAGAGGAGAGGGACTTTTCAAAGCCCTAGAGCCTAGAGAAGTGTGCCAGCAGCCGATAACCTTATTTCCCTTGCCAGGATCCCTGCCTGCTTTATCCAGTCAAGCCTGACATTCCCAGCCCTGCTGTGGGGTCTTGCCTGACACATTCCCAGCTCTGTAGATTTCCAGCCCATGCCTGTTTCTGTTAGAGGTCCTGGGGTGGGGGCCCCAGCTCTTGGAACCTCGGCCTAGGCCCGAACTTGAATTCTTCACTTTCCAGGGTAAGGGTTTGGATATATACTCTTCCTTCCTCTGCCCATCCTCCTCTCAAACGGTTACCAGCTATTCACCCTAACCTTTTCCCTTTCTTCCCCAACATATAGTTAGACCATGTTTTCCAATCAATCTCCTTTTGTTGTTTAGTGGGGCCTCATGACTGAGTTCTGGTCAATGGAAATATTTTGAGGCTTGGTCCCCAAACACCTCCGTTATGATTCTCTCTTCTCTCATCTGGCAACTAGATGTCAACATCAGGATGATCTTGGAAGTCATGGGTTAAAGACAGCAGAGCTTCCGTCTGCCAGATTCCTGAATGACTCCTACACACCACCATTCTTTTTAAAATATGGTGACACTTCGGAGATGTAAAGGTGTACCTGTCTCAGTGTTTGGCTTTACCACACTTGATAATAAAGTCCTTTGTGATATGTCCCCTTGGAGTTCTCATTCTTTGGTAAAACTGCTCAAGCCCTTGACCTCTTCCTGGGCCTCTCCCACACCCCTTTAGTTTGGATGGCATTCTGCCTGCCCCGGAGGCCGCTGCTCAGTTTCCCATTTCTCTCCTCTGCAGGCTCAGAGGAGGCTCTGGTTTCTCCTGGGTGACAATTTCCTCCTTTAGTCTGTATTCTTCTCCTTCATGTCAGACCATTCCTTCTTAAAAATATGTGCCGGCCATATTCTTTTTCCTCCGTCACCGCTGTTTCCTTGCCTGGCTTCTGGCCATTGTCCCGTAGTCTTGCCAGCTGGCTCCCACCTTCCCCTCATCCCAGATCAGTACATTCCAGACCCCCATTTTCCACCAGCAGTTGGGCCTTCTGCATGCCTCGGCCCACGTGTACCTGGTCAGTTTGTTCTGATCCCCACAGTGGCGTATGGCCATCATTGCCCTTCTTCCAGACCCCCCTCCCCACTGAGGGCCTTGCCTCCTGTTTCACTGAGGACGCTGAAGTCCTCTGGCATGAAGCCCCTTCCCCCCTCCCTACTATGCACTCTCCCTTCTACTAATTCCTTTTTTGGTATCAGAGTCACTGATGCTGTCTCTACCTGTGCTCTCAATCCATCTCAGACCAGACAGGTGTTCTGCTGAATGACACCTCTCTCCCTCCTAGAGTGTCAGCCTTTCTCCACTGGCTCCTTCCAAAGCAATTTATAAATATAGTCAACCCTCTTTCCTTAAATAACTTCATAAATAACAACAACAACAACATTCCTAGAAAGAATCATCTAGATTCACTTGTCATTCCCACCCCTCTTTTCACTCACCATAATCTCAATTTTGCTCCCACCTGGCAAAGAAGACCCTCATCTTCCTCATTGCCAAAGGCAAAGGCCGATTTTTAGTCCTCATCCGTCTTGCCTTGAGTGTTTGACACTGCTGAACTCTTCCTCTTCAGAATAGTCACTCCTGTCCTATCCCCAGTCTCTGGTGGCTTTTCGTCCTTTGCCCCAACTTTAAGCCCTAGAGTGACTGAAAGTTCTATCCGTGACCCCTTCCCTATCCTTCATTTCTCCCCCTCTTTCCCTCCTTTCACTCTGCATGCTTCACTGCCCATGGTTCCATGTCCCTTTTTATATTGATGACTTACAGACCGAGTCAGTTGCTCATGAGTCTCGAGCTCCAGACCATAATATCCAGGTTCCCACTGGTGCTTGCCATGTGGCTAAAACACCACGGGCAATTCAAACTCCATGGGTGGGAAACTAAGCTCATTATCTATCCCTACCTCAAAACTGCTCCTCTGTACTCCCGATAATGCCACCTGCAATTCCTAGGCCAGAAACCTGGTGTCATCCTGCAGAGCTCTTCACCAGTCCATGACATGTAATTAGCAGCAAAGTCCCATGATCTTTTGTTTGTCCCATGTTCCATCTTTTTCATCTTCAAAGCTCTGACCCATGTCAGGCCCTTACTATCTCTAGCTGGGGGCTGTGCTGGGGTCTCCCAACCAGGGTTCCCACCTTCGGGCTTGCTGACCCTCGCTTTACTGCTACCAGAGTTCTCTTTCTAAAAAAACAAAACTTTATGTCCCATGCACCGCCCCCCTTCTGCCCTTACTGACCACCATCAGGCTATACCCTTTAAAGTCTTTCCTTGCCGTGTGCTTGGTGCCTCACCTGCAGTGCCCAGGAGATCTCTTGGTGCTGAATGGGAAAGTGTGTGTATGGGAGGTGCTGGCGGGATTCTGATTTCCGGGCACAGAAAGGTCTTAGCCTGAGAAGGAGGCCATGAATCTATTTATTCAGAGGAGCGCGCCCTCTCCTTTATCTCACCAGTCACTTCCTGGAGACCCCTCCCTGCTGTGTAGTGGGTCCCTAGCAGGCAAGGCAGTCAGCAGGAAGGCTTAGTGACTATTACTGGGATGATTCCTCTTCCAGCTGCAGCTGAAGGAAAACACCTGCGGGGGAAGAGGACAAGCTGAATGGCAGGAGCTGGATGGGGTGCCCTGAGCATTTGCATCCTGTTATCTGGCGCCCGATCCTGTCCCTGTGGAACAGGTCAGGCCACTCATACATAGAAAAAAAACCCTAGCCTGTTTCTCCAGGTGCCCAATCCCACTCTAAAAAGCTGGTCCCCACTTGGGACAGCATCGTCAGCATTCTTCCTTCCATTTGCCCTGAGGATGATGGTGGCAGGGGACTGAGGCTGAGAACCTCTTTACCGGAGCACTTGGCATAGACTGTCTGCTGGTCCCTGCTCTGGGCGATGCAAGACATGTAAAGCTTCTGGTCCTCGATCTTTTCCACGTCAACATTCAGGACAGCCACAGAGCCCACAGGGATCAACCTGGAAAAAGAGGTGGTTTAGCTCGTCCCTCATAGGACTCGCCAGCAGCCATCCCTTCACCCCTCCATTTCCCCCAGCCTTCTCTTCATTCCACTCTGCCTCAAGGAATAAGTGGCTCAGGACTCAGGGCCCTGTTTGCAGACTTCCAGAATCTGATGGCAGAGGCTGTGCTCTGGCCGGGACCTGTGGAATGGCTGAGCAGTGGCTAGGGAAGGAGAGCAGCAGACAGGGCTCCCACACCACCACCGCTGAGCATGGCCACTCCTCAAGGATAAAAAGGGCATGACTTTGGCCAGGGCCCCAAGGACCCATCACTTACTTTTTGAACCTGATGTTGAGGCTTACTGTGAACAGCCCCTCTCCAGCCAGGTAAGCCGTTTTAGAGAAGGTCTCGTCCATCAGGGCAGCCAAGGACCCTCCATGTGCAAACCTGGGGGTGGGGCAGGAACTAGGCGGGGGCCGAAAACTTCACGGTCCCCCTCCCTGGTCCTGACGTGGAACCACCCTGCCTCTGCGGCTCTACGGGAGAGGAAATGAAGCAGAGCAGCATCCCAGCTCATCAAACTGGTCCCAGTCACTTCAGCTTTTCTCCCATGTTCCTCAAAGGCGTCAGCAACCACCGGACATAATTCTTTTATTTTGCCAGGAAAATGTGTTGTTGTTGTTGTTGTTTTTCTGATAAAGTTAACGGGAAAACATTTTCTCCGATTCATCACCTAGTGGTTGGCAGAAATGGCCATCATTTGGAAACATGTGCTCGTACAGGGCCTGGAAAATGCCCTGTGTCTTTCAGTGTGGGCTCCAGGGCATGGCCTTGGGCCAGCTCCCACCTTACCCATCAGTACAGCTGGGGCCGAGCCCACATTTTCAAGGCAGAGAAATGTGAACTGTAACTTATGTTCTCTACAGGGCCAACAGGATGGCCTCCTGAGCAGTGCTGCCTGCAGAAGGCCCAGGGCCCCCCTTTGGCAGGTTGCTGCCAACACCTGCTTTCCTTAGAGCGAATTTCTCAATCTCAGTTGTGTAAGCCGACTTTATGCCAAAGCTGCTTTGCTGTTGGTGAGGTTGGGAAAAAGAGAAGTGCGCCGAAATCTAAAATGCAGATAACACGAGACAGATTCAAGCTTCTGATTTCCAGAAGCATGATTCTCCACGGACCAGGCCAGCTGCCCTGCAGTGCTAGCATGGATTATCCTCCTGTTCCCACCACCTGGAGGGGAAAGAGCTGGAAGGCTGTGGAACCACCCCCCACCTGGTTTGACTTCCTGCCCCACCTCCCACTACCTGTCTGATCTTGAGCAAGCTGCTAAGTGGCTAAGCTTTTCCGAGCCTAAGTTTTTTCCACTAAAAATTCTGAATAGAAATAATTCCTATTTCAGCAGATTACATGAAGTAATGTTCATAAAACCCCTTACTTCCACATTGCTTTACAGAGGGGAAAAGAAGGGGCACCTGGGTGGCTCAGTGGGTTAAAGCCTCTGCCTTCGGCTCAGGTCGTGGTCCAGGGTCCTGGGATCAAGCCCCGCATCGGGCTCTCTGCTCAGCGGGGAGCCTGGTTCCCTTCCTCTCTCTCTGCCTGCCTCTCTGCCTACTTGTGATCTCTGACTGTCAGATAAATAAATAAAATCTTAAAAAAAAAAGAGGGGAAAAGAAGTTGGTGCCAAAGAACCCCAAATCTGCTCTTCCCTTGGCATCCTCATTGGCCAGACAGGGACCCACTGGCAGTCTTGTGGATTCTGCAGGATAGCTCTTGGCCAGCCCACAACCTAGCCCTCCTCATTGCCTAGGGGCTGGGTGGACACTTGTGATAAGATAGGTGATATATATTGGTCTCTGCTCTGGATTCAGCACAGTGCTGTTGAAACCTTTGTAATTCCCTGGGCGATGGGAATGTATTGTTTTACTGAAGTGGTTCTGGGCAGGCTCCTGGATAGCTCCTGGATGGGGGCTGTTCCCCAGAAAGACCAAGCCATGATTAGAAGCTTCTAGAGAAGGGAGAGAAGGGCTGGAAATGGAATATTTGATGGATCACACCTGCATGAGGAAATCTCCATAAAATACCAGTGGTACAGGGTTCAGAGAGTTTCCAGGCTGGCAAACACAGGGTATGCCAACCCCACAGGGACAGAAGCTCCTGCATGTGCTTAGGACCTTCCCAGACCTCACCGTATGTGTATCTTCATCTGGTAGTTCTTCTGTATCCTTTATCATATCCTTTAATAAACTGGTAAATATAAGTGTTTCCCTGAGTTCTGGAAGTCTCTCTAGCAAAGTAAGTGAGCATGAGGAGGGGCTTGTGAGAACTCTGACTGGTAACTGTAGGGGCCAAGGCAAGCTGCCCCAGGATGGGCCACTCGAGCATGAATATTATTTTGAGCTGAATGAGACCCTGTGGGATCCCTTCACTACATAGAATAATTTAAACTGGGGGTCTTTCCCAGAGTAAAGGTTATTACCAGAGATAAATTTTACCTGAGTGACCCATCTGTAAGGCAGGGTAAGCATCTAATTACCAAACATCTGCTCTTCTTCTTATTACCATGCAAAGTGCATTCCTTCCCTTCTAAGTCCCAGACCCCTGCCCCCTGCTCCTTAGTTCAGGATGACAGATAGGCTTCATTTTGCCTCTCTTTGGAATTACCATGTCTTTATGAATTTCCTGTATGTACACTATTAAATTTGACTTTCTCCTGTTAATCTGTCTCAGGTCAATTTGATTCCTAGTCCAGCTGCAAGGACCCTTGAAAGGGACAGGAAATTCTTGCTTCCCTACATAGCCAAGTCAGACAGAAGTTGTGGGAAACTGGCAACCTGCCACTTGCTCTTGGCGTCTGAAGTGGGGGGGCAGTCTTGTGGACTGAGCCTTTACCCTGTAGGATCTGATGCTGTCTCCAGGTAGATGGTGTCAGAATGGAGTTAAATTGTAGGACACCCAGCTGGTGTCCCAGAATTGCCCGGTGTGGGGAAAAGCCTCTACCCATTTGGTGATCAGAACTATCAGAAGTGTCCTGTGTGAGCAGTAAAGGAGACGCACAGGAGAAAAAGACATAGTAGTTGAGAACTGTCTCCCCCCCACCCCCCGCCATGCAGTAGATAAACTGAATTGGGTATCTCTTTCTCTTCAGTATTCATCTCTTCTCTGAACCACTCAACCTACTGGCTTCAGTGTTGGGTGGTCCTCCGCTGCCTTTCCATAAGCCCCTAAATCAAAATCAGCTTTACTTCACCCCTCTGCCCCGCCTTCTACAGTTTTCCTCTTGAGAATGACAGGCATTCCTGACCTGTGTAGGGCTCTGACCTAGTCCCCCAGTGCTCAGTGGGAAAATCAGTGTCCTCATGGAAGATGCCTTTGGGATGGCCAAGGTGGCCAAGGGCTGCAGTCTGAATCCATGGCCTATGGAGGTGCTGACATCTATTAAGATCTCTGAATTTGGGACGCCTGGGTGGCTCAGTTGGTTGGACGACTGCCTTCGGCTCAGGTCATGATCCCGGAGTTCCAGGATCGAGTCCCGCATCGGGCTCCCAGCTCCACAGGGAGTCTGCTTCTCCCTCTGACCTTCTCCTCGCTCATGCTCTCTCTCACTGTCTCTCTCTCAAATAAATAAATAAAATCTTAAAAAAAAAAAAAAAGATCTCTGAATTTAACTGCGAGTTTCTCCCAGGCCTTGGGACCCTAAAGCTACCCCCCACCATTCTTTCTCTCTTGTAGGAACTCTGGCACCCAGCAGGCTTCAGTGACTGTCTAAAGAAGGAACAGGGATTCAGGAGAAGGCAGATGACCATGGACTTGGTGTCCCAGTGGCCTTGGGCAAGAGGCTCAAGACCAGCTTGATTTCCCTTGTGGAATTTGGCTAGTGTGAGTTCCTTCCTGAGCCTATCCCAAGTTCAAACGCAGCAGAATATAATGGAGAGATCAATGGCTTGGAGTCCCAGATCCTGGACTAGAGACCTGATTGGTTGCCCGGGCTGCTGTGCTACCTTATCTCGTGTTTGCCCCTAGGCAAAAGATGAAGTCTGGAGAGATGGTGTCTGAGAGCTAACATTGTGCCATATGATTTGTGAGTACATAGACATGGTCCCGTAATACCGTATCTCTCAGTCATTCTGGCAGCTGGATATTATTGCCCCAGGTTTCAGGAAAGAAGGCTGAAGGCCAGAGCTTGAAATGCTTGCTTAGGGTGCCAAGGCCAGCAAGGCAGAACAGAACTGAAAGCCTGGCTCCAGATCTTGTCCTCTTCCAAGTTCACAACACCTTTCTCAAAGTGGCCTCTAAGACCACCTTCTTACTGGAAAAAATTTCAGACCTCCAAACAGAGGCTCTCTTTATCTGCCCAATGAGGCCTGGACCAGGTGACCCAGAGTGCCCTTCCAGGCCTGGTGTGGAGACAGAAGCTCAGTGCCCACCCTCCCATCCCCCAGCTCCTGAGGGAGAGGGACAGACTCTGGGGCCCTGTGTGTGGCCCATCCAACAGCTGAGCTGAGCCCAGAAAGCAGCCAGGGACATCCACCTAGGCCCTGTCTGTGGCTTACCCTGGGGGCCCCTCCAGGTAGGGGCCAGGTTGAAAAAGACAGATGGACTTCTTCTTGGATGGGTGGAAAAAAATGACATACTCGTAGCCTTGTCCTTCCTCTTGGATGCATCTGGTGAAGATGCGCCAGTCGCTTTTGTCTAGGGAGAGATGGGCAGTGCTGTAGCTCGAGAAGGGGGTGCACAAGTGTGTGGGACACAGTCGGGATTCAGCACCACGGTGGAGTCCTGCCTTAGGCACAGGGTCCAGGAGAGAACCAGAGGATGCTCTGGCTCTGCCCTCAAGGAGCGTTCAATCTGAGAGTGGAGAGTCTGCCCTTTCCTCAGGAGCCCTTGGTCTGGAGGGGGAAACACTCAGGAAGTTCCCTAGCTGAGGGGTAGAGACAGGCTCATGGCCAGATCAAGACTTTAACAGACCTTAAACCTAGGAAATTAAAAATGTAACATGTACTGCACATATAATTCAAAATAACAACAGTACTAAACAGTAAAATCAGGATGCCTGGCTGGCTCAACTGGTAGAGCACGTGACTCTTGATTTTGGGGTTTGAGTTTGAGCCCCATGTTGGGTGTAGAGATTACTTAAAAATAAAATCTTGAAAAAAAAACCCCACAGTAAAATAAGTGCAGAACAGTCCACCAAAGTCCTGATTTTTCCCCAAGATGACGACTACAACAACTACATCCTTTTTTGGTGGACATCAAATTCTTTGAAAAAAATTAATTTGGTGACCCTGCTTTGTGGCATAAATGCAAAGGTCACGTGCCTACCATACCACAGATTCATCAGTGGGCCGGAAAACCACATACATAAATGAGAGAGACAAGAAAACAGGGACGTGTGTGCCCACAGGCACACATACACGCACCCACTCACATGAAGGAAGGTGAAGGTGGAAAGTTCTATCCGTCTGATCTGGTGGGAGTTTGGGGAGCCTGGCTATGGAGCCAGTAGAGTGGGGACGCAGTGTTGAGGCCTGCAGTGGGGGAGGCAGGCCCCACGGCCCCTACTGGGTGGAGAGGAGGACTTGGGAAAAAGCTTGACGGCATAGGAAGAACACCCAGTGGAAAGGCAAAAGGATAGGGGCTAAAGGCTGTGCTCAGGGGGTGGCTCTTGGCTGGAAGGAAAGGCCAACACTAGGTTGTATTCTCTCGGATGCAAGGAGAGAACCAGAGATCAGAGAGAATACTCTTCTCTTCTCCTCTACCCTCCTGGGGCTGCAGCATCCGAGGTGGGTCAGACACAGAACGAACTTCCTGCTGAGAACTAGAAGGGAGGTTGTGGATCTCCTTCCCGAAGGTCCTGAGGGTCAACCAGTGAAAGGGACTGGCTGAACCCCCCCAATGGGCTGGGGAGCAGATGTGCCCACAGGCCCTCCCAGGCCAGGCCTTACCTGAGGCAACTGCTAACCCAAATGGGAGTTTCAGCCCCTGGATGTGGTCTCTGTTGGACTTGAAGGAGGGGAGTTTGATCCAGCCATCAGTCTTGGTCTTCTCCAGATATTCCTGGTATAGGTTCAGCATGTCTGGACACCAGCTGGCATTGGGAAGGGCGTAATCCTTCAAATCCGTCTTCTCCGGACAGAACCTTGAGACCTGGGCAGGAAAAATCAGGGAGATTAAAGAGCTTCTTGGGGGATGGGGGCTGCTGCTTGTGCTGTGGGACCTCTAGGTGGTTTGCTCCTGGGTTCACTGGCTCCACCAGTGTCGACTTACAGGAAGCGGCCCAGGTTCCTTGCAGAGGGTTAGGGGACACCTGTGGGTGACGGGCAAGGGTACCCTACAGTGCAAAGGAAGGATAAAAAAGGAACGGGGGCTGACAAGTAGAGGCATACCTCTCTGTGGTGTGCCTTGCAACTGTCCTGTTTAAAAACCCGTGAGCTGTTCTTTGAGGCTGAGAACTACTAGTCTAAGCCACACTGTACAGATAGGGAAACTGAGGGAAATATGGCTAAGGTTGCCAGGCTTGTGAGTGTGAGAGCTGATGGTCAAACCGGAGCCTGTCCTGAGACACTGTCTATCCCAGAGGGTGCATCCAGTGGTTGGGGACCATTGCTGCCACCTGCTTGCTTCAGGGGCTAGTCCAGCTCTGTCTATAGCTATGGGCATGCCCTGGCAAGGTGGCTCCTTTTTTTTTTTTTTTTTTTAAAGGTGGCTCCTTTGAAACATGTTTCAGGTGCCCACACAAGGGTGTTACTATCTGTAGGAAGAGTGAGCCCTCTGTGGTGTCAAATACTCACGGACCTGTCACAACTGTGGGCAGTGGGCTGGCTGCTGGCCAAACCGCACACAGGTCTGTCCATCAGGAAATGCCCAAATGCAGCAAAGTGAGGAAAGTGACTCATGCATGGCTGTACAAGATCCAGACCAGGATAATAGTGTCCTGGTGGTCTTAGTTTCGGATTGCTTGCCCTTTCTTTCTTTCTCCCTTCCTTCCTCCCATCCTTCTTCCCTCCCTTCTCCCCTCCCTCTCTGCCTCCCTCCCTCCCTCTCTTTCTCTCTTTCCCTTTCTTCCTTCCTCCCTTCCTCTCTTTCTTTCTTTCTTTCTTTCTCCCTTCCGTTCCCTTCCCTTCCCTCCTCTCTTCATATATTTAGGCCCAACATGGGGGTTGAACTCACAACCCTGAAATCAAAAGTCACATGCTCTACCAGCTAAGCTAGCCAGGAGCCCCTTGGTCTGGGTGACTTGATATCCCAAGAGCACCTTCCCTTTGCCAAATCACATAGCTCCCCAACACACTGCCCACTTGCCCCAGCCATCATCTGGGAAGAAGACATTTGGGGTGCTCCTTATGCCCTAGGCCCCCAAGAGAAGGAGGGCTGTCTACCTGGCTGAGCTGGGAACTTACCAGGGAGTCCGTGGAAGATCCGAATGCTGAGGTGGGGCTGAGCCTGGGCAAGACCTGGGGGACGCCAGGAAGGACCCTGTGCTGGCCAAGTCTTACTGCCCCCAGGAAGCCTCTCCTGATCATGGCTGAGTTCTGAGTTCTGAGGCTGGGGCTGGTGGGACCACCGGCAGACTCTTGAGAAAGCAGCAAAGTGAGTGAGTGCTTTTTGGATGTACCTGGGTGCTGCGGGTACCGCTGCCACCTCTGGTACAAGCCTCTCACTTTTTCGGTCACCAGGCTTCCAGCAGCAAGCTGCCTCCGCAGATGATTAGGCAAGGCTGGGCTGGGTTGACACAAGACCGCAGATGTTTGGAGCTTTTCACTGGTCCCGAGCCCCGCCCAGCACTTGGGGAGGAGCGGACCCTGCTTGGGCATGAATGCTTAACAGGACTGGGCTGAGTCCAGAAAGAAACATTTATTAAAGAGAAAGAAGCATATAAGGAAATAGCATATGGCACATGGGGCCTCGGAGGGCTGCCCTGAAGTGTTTTGGGAGGGGGGGGTGATACGCGAGAAAATTCCCAGAATGATAAGGGAGGTCTGTCTCTCGATTGGAGAGTGTTGGTGGAGTGTCTGTGTGTGTTGGTGGAGACTTTGTGGCATGTGCTCTGCAGCAAGACCACTTAAGTCCCCTGGTATGGTCCTGGCACCCCTTCGTATATCCCAGACAAGAGGTCGCACAGAGAAGCCTCCGTCTGCTGGTTCCCGGAGGGGATACTGGCAAGAAGGAGATGGTCTTAGAGGCACAGACAGAAAATCATTTAGGAGCACTGAGCTTAGCAAAGGTGCTCTCATGCTTTGGGACGCCCAGAGAAGGGGATGAGTGCTGGGGGTGAGGTGGGGAGCTGAGCAGTGGAGGCCTTGTTCCTGGCAAGCCTGGAAAAGAGACAGTTCAGGGGAAAGTGGAGAGGAGTGTTCAGCAAAGTGTCTACGAAGTTGCGGGCTTTTCTGGTGCTGGTATTTTTTTCTATTGAATTAAAACTGCCAGTTTTCCACTAGAAGTCCTGGTTTTTAATTTACTGGAGAAAAGCATATTCTGAAGGTCAGAACCATGTAAAGGTGGAATTCTGATGACGATGGTGGTGATGGTGGCGATTGGGGCAGTTTCTGAACAATCAAACTGATTTAATAGGAAAGTTTACAGGTTTTGTCCCACTTTCTGTATTTGGCTTCCCCGGAAGACGAGAGTATAACTATTTCCCTCATGTCCTCTCAAGATTTGATTGAAATTTCTTCAAGGACGGGGAAACCAGGTTTTTGATTGAGTTAGTCTCTGGATCTAGCCCAAATGATTAGAATTAGTTGCTAGCATTTAAAAAACAGGGAGTTTCACACAAAGCAGGTCAAGGATCTCCAGATAAGTAGGAAGATCTGGCAGCAGTGTCCTTCTAGCACTGTGCCATAGCAGCCATCCGGGGGCAGGCATTGTGTTCTCTGGTCTGGCCCAGGTCTCCCCCGGTGCCTGGCATCCCTTCATTCCCTTGCAGCCTCTATGTGTGATACCTGATGGAAAAGACAGGACTTGAGGGGGAGACAAGAGAGGAAAGAGGAATCTCAGAAAGACTGGAGAGGGGTCTGAGGAAACGGGAGTAGGGAGGAGGCAGGGCTCCACACGGGCCTGATCCCAGGAAGGTTGCTGTTTCTGTCCAGATTCCAAGAAGAACCAGTAGCTGAACCTGAGAAAGGAAGTCCTTGTTTCCTTGCTCAAGAGCCATGTGGGAGCTAGGTTATCGCCCTTGCACAGCCCGAATTCCCTTGCAGATGACATACCCCAGCGGGATCAGCCTCTCCTGTTGCTGGACTAGCAGAGAAATACTCTCTGCGAAATAATAGAAGATATATATATATATATATATATATATATATATATATATGTATATGTATATATACACATATGTATATGTATATATGTGTGTGTATATATATATATCTTCTATTATTTTGCAGTATTTCTCTGCTAGTCCATGCATATATATATATGGACTAGCAGAGAAATATACATATATAGGTTTCTATATATATATATATGTTTCTGCCCCTGGTTTCCGAGCACAGCTCCTAAATCCCTTGGAGTTTTCTGGATGATCCAAGTGTCTTTCGTTCTAATGAGGCAACTCTGGAAAAGGAGTCTCCCGGATAGCTTCAGGATGGAGACTGTTCACCGGAAGGACCAACCCAGGATGAGAAACTTGGAACTTACAGTCCCTGTTGGTTTGAAACCCCTTGGGGGCACCTGGGTGGCTCAGTGGGTTAAGCCTCTGCCTTCGGCCCAGGTCAGGATCTCAGGGTCCTGATCAAGCCCCGCATTGGGTTCTCTGCTCAGCGGGGAGCCTGCTTCCCCCTCTCTCTCTGCCTGCCTACTTGTGATCTCTCTCTCTCTCTGCCAAATAAATAAATAAAATCTTAAAAAAAAAAAAAGAAAAAGAAACCCCTTGGGAGCTTCCCTATGTAATCTGAAACTAGCCCATAAGGGAACGACAAAGAGAGACTGGAGGAAAGAGGCAGGCCATGCAGGGTTGGTAGGTGGCAGTTTTAAGGAGGCAAGGGAACTTACAGGAGAGGCTAGTCTTGGGTGGCAGCAAGACAAATGGAGCCCTGCACCCACCTGGCACCTTTTAGGTTCAGGGACAGAGGGGCCCTAACTGGATTCAATCATGTAGACTATGCAGGGCTTCTCAACAGCACATCATTACTCAAGGCTGTGTCCTTGGAGCAGCCTCTCAGAGTAGGAAAGGCAAATGGAACCCACATTCCAAGGACAGGTGTGGGGGCAAGAACTCTGATCATCAGGGTCCAACTTATGGGTCATTTGGCAGTCATGTCTTCTTGATGACCTTCCCCAACAGGTACCCTCCTCCATTCTTTAAGAAAGGGACAGAGGGGATGCCTGGGTGGCTCAGTTGGTTAAGCGGCTGCCTCCGGCTCAGGTCATGATCCCAGCATCCTGGGATGGAGTACCACATCGGGCTCCTTGCTCGGCAGGGAGTCTGCTTCTCCCTCTGCCTCTGCCTGCCACTCTGTCTGCCTGTGCTCGCCCGCTCTCTCTCTGACAAGTAAATAAATTTAAAAAAAATTAAAAAAAAAAAAGAAGGGGACAGAGGCTGGAGATTGAGTTAATGATCCACCATGCCTATGTGAAAGCCTCCATACAAATACCAAAAGTACGGGGTTTGGAGAAGCTTCCAGGTTGGTGCATCTCAACCCTGTGGGAATAGCAGTTTCTGAGATTAAGACCCTCCCAGACCACATTTTACGTATCTCTTCATCTGGTTGGTCATCTGTATCCTTTATCACGTGCTTCATTTTATAATAAACCAGTAAGTGTAAGTGCTTCCTGGAGTTCTGTGAGCAGTTTCAGCCAACAATCGAATCTAGGAAAAAGGGTATGGGAACCTCCGATTTGTAGCCAAGACAGACAGATGTTGTAAGTAACCCAGGGACCTACTGCTTGCCATTGGCATCTGAAGTTGGGGGCAGTGTTACAGGACTAAGCCATTAACCTGTGGGGTCTGCACCTAATTCCAGTTAGTGTCAGGATTGAACTGTAGGAGCGCCTGGGTGGCTGAGCTGGTTGAGCCTCTGACTCTTGGCTTCAGCTCAGGTCATGATCTCAGGGTCATGAGATTGAGCCCTGTGTTGGGCTCCATGCTCACAGCAGAGTCTGCTTGGGATTCTTTCCCTCTTCCTCTCACTCTGCCTCTACCCTTCCCCCTGCACGCTCTCACCATCTCTTAAATAAATAAATAAATAAATAAATAAATAAATAAATAAATATTAAAAAAAAAAAAAGAATTGAATTGTAGGACATCTACCTGGTGTTGCAGAGAATTGCTTGGTGTTGAGAAACCCCACACATCTAGTGTCAGAAGCTCTGTGCAATTAAAAAGGAGAAACGCAGGAACATTTTCTGATGGACATTCTCCCACTTAAGTTGTTTCACAACTTTTGGTTAAATCTGCTTTCAAGTATTTACATCATTACGCTTATGTAAGTTTTGTTCCCAGTCGGCTCAAGTCCTATTGTTAAATTTCCTTACTTGTGTAACTAATTTTATGTGAGCTGATGATTCCCAAGGTTCTGCTGGATGCTGTGGTCCGGGGCAATACAGGGAACTGAAGGGGCTGTCCTGCAGATCAACCTTCACTTCCCAGCTGGAAGGGAAGAGATCCATAAGAGAGAGAAGAAAAGAAAGAAAGACCTGGTGATGTCTGTGATATTTAAGACAGTAAAATGGGGTCAAGGGTATAATAGATAGCAGGTGATTAGAAGGAAAGATACCCGAGAGAACATCTATGCTGATGGCAAAAGCATGGGTATGGCCTTGCAATCGGTGAATGGAGGAAGTTGTTCAAGGCCATTCCACATATCTTGCAGGTTCTCTGTGCAATACAGAGCCCCTTCTAGAAATGGGCTGGGAGGTCATCTATGCTAGGAGGTGGAAAGGTGTTGGCTAGGGCCTTGAAAGGATTTTGTTACAACATGAAATCTGGCCCTAATCCTTCCCTGTGAACTCAGCTGAGAAAGAACAACAACAACAACAACAACAAAACCAAACTCCAAACCCAACTCAGCTCAGGGGAAAGAAAGCTTCTTCCAGACCTGGACTCTCTGGAGAAGCAATTAGAAAAAAGGGAGTGGAGTGCCTGGCTGGCTCAGTCTGAGGAACAGGTAACTCTTGATCTCAGGGATGAATTCAAGCCCCATGTTGGGTATAGAGATAAAAATAAAACTTAATGAAGTACTGTCTGATGACTAACATAACATAATAAATAAAAATAAAAATAATTAAAAGGGAAGAAAAAAAGAAAAACAGAAGGAAGCCAGTGAAGGTTCATTATAATTTAGAACTCCTGTTGAATTCTGATTTAGCCTGTTTGCCTGTTTGGTTCATTTCCTATTTGGGACCTATGGGGCGATGTGGAGTCTGGGAATTTCTCTCACCAGGGTTCCACCTGTCCCCAGCAGCACGTCCTGGGCCAGATCTGACAGGTGGGTGGCCCATCAGGAGAACCAGATAATTAACAACTGCCTCTTGGGGGTGGGGAGAGCTCAGAAGTTTGCCAACTTCTGGGGTGAAAATATTCCCATGGTGCCTGGTTTCAGGCTAGCACTATGAAGCCACGGACCCTGACTGAGAAGCTGGGAAAAGATGTAGACAGTTGGCTCCTGCAAGCTGGTAGTTATTGGCTCCAGCACTCCACTGATCTAGGAACTTCTCTGGTGTGTTGTAAAACAACAGGGGTGATCAAGGGCTGGTAGATTCCGTGGATCACTCCCCAGTCCCAGGACTCTTCTCCTTCTCCCAAATCTGAATGCACACCCACCTCTGTCTCTTTGGGAATTCCTTTCACTGTAAGACTGTGGTAGCCCTTAGTCTCCCCAGCCTGCCCTCCTCCCCTGCTCTCACCAAACAAACTCAGAGGACCCTTTTTGCTTAGGAGGATTTACTGTAAATCGCTAAAAGGAAACAGGTAAAGATGAACATTTCCAGAAATCTTACAAAGTCCTTCTCAACTTGGGGGCCCTGGAAGCCCTCTCAGATCATTCTGGACATGTAGTGGAACTCCCCACGTGGGCTGGCCAGCTCCCACCTGTGATGGTGGGTTCTGGGCACTTCGGAGTTGTTCTGTCAGAATGGCCCCAGGCCCTTCTGGATGAGGAAGGGACTTCCTAGATGTCTTTGCTCTTCTGTGACCTCAATCCCTCCTGAAGATTTGGCTTTTACACTCATCTCTGCAATTTCTAGAGGGCTCCCAGACTACCCCAGGCCTCTCTCAGTCTGTGACTGATCTTTGAACTTGTCAGGCTAGCCCCAACCTCAGAGAAGCTTGGTTTCTTGACCTTCTGAGTCAAGGGTCAGGGGCCAGGCTGAGTGATGGGAAACCGAGGGCACTCAGAGGGGGCCGCCCTGGTCTTGCTCCCCTCAGGAGTTGCCGTGAAGGAACACAGGCTCAGTTACCAGCTTTCTAATTTCTCCAGAAAAGCTGGTACAAAACCAGACTTTTATGTTATGTGAAATCTTCCAACTTGCAAATGTTGCTGCTAATTTATAAGTACACAGCATGCACCAACTCAAATGCCTCTGGCTGGATTTTATCTGGCAGGCTGCTTGATCACGCCAGCCGGGTATAAGCTCATGTCTGTACCTTCTCACACTACTGCTCTCCCGGGAGTCCGCTGCTCTTCTGTTCGGGTCCCGTCTCTCTATCTCTGACTATCCCCAGATAGGGATAGGAGAGAGCCTCCTCAGATGCATTTTATATCCTGGACACTCACCATGGGCACTTTGGAAAGGAAAATAACTGTCCAGTGTTGAAACTGATAAATCAGTTGCCTTGGAGTTTCCCCCTCCATCCTGTTGCTAAGAGGTTTTGTTTGTGCTGCTCATGGGACCCGTGAATGAACAGCTTGGGGAAAGGCAGAGGCTCAGCCTTAGGACAGCCAAGACTGGAAGGGGTGGGGGAGGCTGCCTTCACAAAACCAGGGCATGGGATGGAGCTAAAAGAAATGGTTGCTACAGGCTGTGCCCAGAGGGGCCCTGACTGGGCAGGCTGGTGGGTGTTGCCTGGGGGAAGGGTGAGCAGGGCTGTGGCAGGAGACCTTGTGTCCAGGGGAGCTGGGCAGCAGATAAGCAGACACTAGATCCCGGTATGATCATTGCACTGATGGAGGGTGTCCCAGCAGAACACAAAGCAGGGACTACGCCAGGACTGATGGGGACCTGCTCTCCTCCTCTGAGATGTGAGCGCCCCTACCCCAGCTCAGCTGGAGTTCTTATTTGTGAATGGCCAAGAGGCAGAGAGCTGGGACCTCTAAGCTCAGAAAGTGACAAATCCTGAATGGGTGTGTGAGGGTGTGTGTGCACACCCAGGGTAGGGCTCCCAGTTCCCAGCCAGGCCTGTATGTGAAATCCCTTCTTCTTCAAACCCAGACGGTCATTGGAGAGATAGCACCTTCACATCAAAGGGACAGCCACATGGTGCCACTGGCAAATCTGCTTTTACGATCTTCGGACACAGAGTAAGGTCACATTGCCGTTTGAAAACATATCACACGGCTAACACGGATCCCATGATACCTGGAACCTTTTCTTCCCTGAAAGCTCTGGAACAGGGGTGTCAACCATCGATTGAATGAGTTCAGGGGCCAAGTCTGTGAGGCCTCCAAGTACAGGTGACAGTGGCTTCACTAGCTGCTGCGGGGCGCCCCGTATTTCTGCCCACTTTCCTTAATTCACGGGCATCCTGGTGGTAGAGTGTGTGTCTATCCCATGGGCATGGAGCCAAGTCCTGTGGCCCTGACACTCCCTGGCATGGGCTAGGGGAGGAGGGTGTGAAGGCAATTCCTCTTCAGGCCTCCAGGCGGAGCCTCCTCTAGGCCTTGGGAGTGGGCTCACAGGATGAGTCAGTGGCCAACTGGCACCCCCACCAGCCCCCAGGAGGCCTTGAACAGTGACCTCACGGGGTAGCCTCCTAAGGCTGTCCCCCTCAAGGTCCCACCTCTATGCTTCCCAGGCAAGGAACCCCCTCCTTTTTGGGGCAATTTCCACTGCCAGCCTCCTTGTAGCACGCCCTCTCCACCTCCCCTTCTCTCCAACCAGTCCTCAGACCTCCACTTAATCCCCATATGGGAGGTCCACTTCCTTCTCCAAATTCTTCCCATAGAGTTCCCAGAGCCCATAAACCCTGAATGATTAGCATCTGAAAAACAACAACAACCACCACCACCACCCAGAACAGTTCTTCCTTTTCTAGGGTATTGTAGGGCACTATTTCCCCCACCAGCTCTGGGAGATAAGAAGAACTATTCCATTCTTTGAGTGGCAGGTAAAGATTAAGTTTGATATTAAACCATCCTAACCTTGGATTCCCTCCTCAAAGCCAGGCTGCCCAGGAGGGCCTGGCTGGGGCTCTGCCTTGGGTTGGTTCTATGAAGACAAAGAACCCATAGGGAGGTCCCTTCCTGTGGCGGGGGCTCCTGGCTTGGGGGCAGGGGAGCTCGGAGGATGTGGCCTCCTCAGAGGGCGGCTCTCCTGACCACGGCTGGGCACTGGGCACACGGCATCAGCACTGGGCCTTGGTGGTCCTGTCAGCAGAAAACAGTGTTGCAGCTGCTCCCTGGTGTCAGGAAAGCCTTGCTCCCTCCGTTGGTGTCCCCTGCGAGGCTGAGCCAGCCTGGCTCCTGGGCACTGTGAAGCCCAGGGCTTTACTCCTCGTGCCTACCTTCGGCCCAGCAGCCTGAGTCCCCGCCGTCTCAGTGCATACACACACACATGCGCACGCACATACCCACACATGGGCATGTGTGCTCACTTACAAACATACTATGCATGGCTACACACACTCACACATGCACACACATACTCACCTGCTGGACTGGGAGAAATTACCAAAGAAAGCCTTCCCCCTCATCTTTCATGGCATGAGGGGCAGTGAAGTCCGTGAAGGGAGGGGAGCCTGTCACGGGCCATGCGCTGTGGCTGCCTTCTGGCCAGGGGCATCTCTGGCCAGGTGTCTGCAAGTGACATTGGTGTGATCACCCCCTAATGGAAGCAGGTAGAAAAAAATAAAAATTCTTTTGTGAAATGTTGATTTGATGGACATAAAGTTCGGATCAGTAAGGAGTTTCAAGGGCAGGAATATTTGGCCACCCTCATCTCTACCGTATTGTCAAATGAAAACAGATTAGAAGATTATAGATATTTTTGGGGTTTCTTATCCAACTCAAAAAGATCTAATGTTGCGATCACCAGACCCAAAGCCTTGCTGGGAAATCCTCATGTTTTAGATCCCTGCTTTGGTGCTTTACTGGAATACAGCATTACTAGGGGTGTCTACACCGGGTGCAACTCACCTCCTGAACTGCAGTTCCTGCAAAAAGCCAGGA
>PISX010026709.1:0-24056 GCA_004024625.1 Mellivora capensis | reverse complement strand
AAAAACAACAAGGTGCTTAAAAACTGAACTATCATGAAGAAACATGTACACTTAATACAACTTGGGGGTGGAAATAAAGTACATGGCTATTTTTAGAGAACCTGACCTCATCAATCACCAAGTATACGAAAGATGTAGCTCATGCACTTTCACAGAATTCCTATTTATCTAGATTCTCATTATTTCCACCCCAAATACTTAATTTCAGAATTCTCCCTATTGATAAACCACACCTACTATTTCCCTAACCTCTGACAGTGGACTAAAAGCAGACTGGGAATGAGCTATACAGCGCTCCATTCTATCTTCAGACTCATACTCCCTATATTTAAATACCAGTGTATAAAAGATGAAACACAAACACATCAATTAAATGTAAAAGGTAACAACCAGTTACACAGGGTACTATTATAATCACATCAGCCTCGTGCCATTGAAACAGATCAGCCTGTACCATGACATTTGAGAAAGACATTCTAACTCTGCAAAGAGATGTCATGAATTATAAATGTCCCAAATGCTCTTCAGAATAATCTGATTATGGTATAGAATCTACCCATGCTCTCTTCAGTGACTGTTAAGTTGGGAAGACTTGTCATTACCCTTTTTTGCAGGATTCAAACTGGCTTCAGCCCTGGATCCTTGAGGGGTGATTTCTAATAACTCGTTGTCTCCCACACTACAGAGAAAAGACAGAAGCTTCAATGAGAAAACACTAGTTTTACACTCACAGAGTTGTCAAATAAGCAAGATCAAGTATTTCAGCTCCTCTAGGTATAACTGCATTAAGCTGATCAATTTGATTCACTTTTTGAAATTTGCACTCTGCTTTAGTAACTTCCAGCCAAAATCAAACGGTCAAAGACTGAGGAGAAACATCATAAAAATCAGCAGAGTCGCACAGATACATTGCTTTATGGACAAGCAAAAGAGAATTAAAAAAAAAATTTTTTTTAAGATTTTAATTATTTATTTATTAGACAGAGAGAGATCACAAACAGGCAGAGAGGCAGGCAGAGAGAGAGGAGGAAGCAGGCTCCCCGCTGAGCAGAGAGACCGATGCGGGGCTCGATCCCAGGATCCCGAGATCATGACCTGAGCCAAAGGCAGAGGCTTTAACTCACTGAGCCACCCAGGCACCCCAAGAGAACTAAAATTTAAATGGTAGACAAACAATAGCCCAAAGATAGTAAAGGAAAAAACTCAACATAATTTAAAAGTGTATCTTAATGAGAAAGCAAGAGCAAAGATAGCACTGGGATAGAGCGGACATTCCAATAGAATGCAACACTGCCTCTGTGCTTCTCTTCCAGCTAAAAAACATTTCCTCCCAATGAGAGATTAGGAAACAGTCATATGCGAACAAGATCTGAGTGGCAATGGTACCAGCATAGTTCACACAAGCCATCACAGATCTTAGGGTTAAGCAATCATTCCTAAGGAAAGCAATTTGACAGGTAACCCAGTTGGGAGATGGGTGGATAACAGATCATTGTATAATTCATGCAGACAAAGCTTGAGAGATAGATGGAATTAAGGAACAGAAAAAGAATTGAAAATGAAGTCCTTTAATATTTTCATGAGCCAAAATACTACTGTGCATGAGGAAATAAGTTAGACACAACCATCTACTGGAAGCAAGTCTGAGCAGAATTCTGTTTATATCCTTCTGGACTCCACTAAGACAGGTTGTCTCACCTATAAAAAGTAAACGACCTTTAAGGTCTATTCCAGTGCCATGATTCTAATCTAAATACCAATCCTTAATATTTATTAACTAAATACAAAAATGCCAACTTCATAGACAAAGGCTCTCTTTAACTCACCTGCAGTAACTTGCCTTATTAACTGTATCTTCAGAAGAATCAGATCCTAAAAAAATTCCCCAGATAACAAATCAGTAAAAGGATTTTTACTGAAAGGGTTAAAGTCATGAGATGTACTTGTTGCACAACAGATATTCATTCAAGAAATATTACCACACACTCACTATGTATAAAATCTGCAGACACAATGAAACATATGGCAGGTAACACAGAGACGTGGTTACAAGCATGGGCTCTGATGCCAGAATTCCCAAGTTTGAATTACAGCTCTGCCACTTGCTATCTTTGTTATCTTGGCAAAACGTCTTAACCTCCATGTACCTCTATTTGCTCATGGGCAAAATAAGTACAATAATATTAACAACCTCAGGGGGTTGCCGTGCAATTTACATGAGTTATGCAAGTATGTCCCAACAGTGTCTGGACTGCGGTGAGTTCTCCTAAATACTATTTTTATGACAACACGTGTTGTCTCGGGACTTATGATCTTTAAGCAGGGAAAAAACATATAGGTAATTTCAAGAGAATCTGGTAAGTGCTATGGTAGACATATGGCAGTGCTTGGCAGCCCAAAGAAGGTCACTCTTTCCAATTATAAATACATTCTAACAGATAAGACGATTAGAGAGACCTGTCTGAACTGAACTCAGGTCTTCTTAAAAGTCTTCCTTTAAAAAAAAAAAAAAAAAGGCTTCCTAGTCTAGTACAATGTATCCTGGATCCCTCCAAATGCTGTGGCCATCCCATCATGTTATTTCTTATCCCTACTCTCCACCCTCCCAAAGCATGTTACACATGTTATAATCAACACAGACTTCCTTTTGCTCTCTTTATAAAATAAGGTTCTTGTTTTATAAAGCGGCGAGTGCTACATCATTTACACTATTTGTAACACACCATAAGTCTAGGAAAATAAAATTATTTTATTTCCACTTCCCAAATTTCCCTGACATTGTATAAATTATGAGGATTTTGGGATAACTGTAAGACCACAATCCAACAACTATCATTCTAAACTTACAAAATCTGTGTCTCTTACCCAATTCAATGTAGACAGACTTATTCTGAGGCTGTGTCTGCTGCTTTGTCCTCAGAGATCTCACAATTCCAAGGTCAGAGAGTTGGACACTAAGACTGGTTTCCTGCTAAGCAGTACAGTAAAGAATGATCAATCAATTGTTGAAACCAGTTCTGTGTTTCTTTTCTTGAAGAGAAACTCCAGGCCATGGACAAAACAGATTACTACAACTAGCTAAAATTTGACAACTGGAAAAAACACTTGGCAAACTACAATTCAAAATGTATGAGTTATGTGTGGTTTGAATATTTTTTCCTCTCTCTGTTGTTTTAAATGTTTCTAAAATGAATATTATCTATGTAATTTTTTGAAGAGAAGTATATTTTGAAGCTAATACTTTGTATTATAGTATAGAAAGGGAATGAGAATCATTTAGTTTACATTTCTAATCACATCTGATAACAAGGTTATGAATAAAAACCCAGCAATCCTACGAACATTCAGTACAGGAAAGAATATTTAAAAATCCAAAATCACTTTGATGAAGCTTTCCTTCTTTTTGAGTCCTTCAACATCTACTGAAAAATGAATACTGGTACGATGAGAACTATTATTTTTAAGATTTGCATTATTCATTCATATGCAAGTAACAACAGAGCAAATCACTGCATTTTCTTTGACAATTACACCTTTTAAAGTTGAAGCAATTTTCAAATGGTAAAGACTGACTTTATTTCCCAGGCAACTTTTCAAAGAAAATAAATTAGAAGATACTTCCTCATGCCTGAAGAATTGCTGTGAGGTGATTATTTTAAAAACTAGCAAGCTCAAATCTTAAAGTCATCAGTGACCTCAAGGCTATTTTAGACAAACATCAGAATGGATAAAAGCACTAAAGCAGGGGATCGACCCAGAAGGTTTCTCTTGCCCACACTAGGTACATGGACCTTCTCTTGGCTCTTCTAACTCTTGACCAAGCACTTAATTTACTATCTGACCTTGTTTACTGCCTTTTTCTTAAGCAGTTTTTATTTTTTTAAAGATTTTATTTATTGGGGTGCCTGGGTGGCTCAGTCGGTTAAAGCCTCTGCCTTCGGCTCAGGTCATGATCCCAGAGTCCTGGGATCAAGCCCCGCACTGAGCTCCCTGCTCAGCAAGGAGTCTGCTTCCCTTCCTCTCTCTCTGCCTACTTGTGATCTCTGTCAAATAAATAAATAAAACTCTTTAAAATTAAAAAAAAAAAAGATTTTATTTATTTATTAGCAATCAAGCAGGAGGGAGAGGGAGAGAGAATCTGAAGCAGACTTTGCATTGAGCACAAAGTCCAATGTGGGGCTTGATCCCATGACCCCAGATCATGACCTGAGCTGAAACCAGTATTCGGACACTTAACCGACTGAGCCACCCAGGTGGCTCTTTTTATGTTTACTGCCTTTTTATATAAGTCCATGTTAACTATTTACAAACTCATGTTTACGGCCTTTTTATATAAATCCATGAGCATCTAGCACCTTCACTAATTCAAAATGCTCAGTAAAGAGATGTTACCAGAATAAATGAAAATGGCTTTACCAAGGTGGGGTTTTCAGGTTCACTCTGTCGAAGTCTTTTGGCACGGTTTCGATAGCCCATACTTTGGATAATAGAAACTTCCTCCTTTAGGTGCTCAGGAGAGTTATTTTCTTTTTTTGAAAAGTTATAGCTGTTTGCAACTATGAATTACAAAGGAAAATGTTATTGTTAGAGTTAAAAACAATACAGTAACTGTATTAAAGAACCAAAAGAAATCCTGTGTATGAGCTCTCTGGTTTGTTAAGACAATGCATTAAAGCTTACCTATCATTTTTTTAATCTACTTTGGAAAGTCTACTCCTAGGAAACACACAGACTGTCAAAATTATTTCTAATCTTTTTCTTCCTACTTCAGTACTAACATATTTGTGTGTTAATATCATATTTCATTAAATTCAAGGTACCAATGATGCAAGACACACAATTATTTTCTGGGCCACTTAGAGAGAAAACATACTAAATTAACAATGGCATACCACAGGTGGTAAATTGCTCCCAATTTTGGAGATGCTAAACTGTGAAAAATGTGTATCTCAGGACTTATAAATAAAATGAGGTGTGAGATCAGTAAGAATGATTTAAAAAATAAATCACAGATAAAGAGTTAAAATTAACCTAGACCAAAAGGTGTTATTGCCTGTTCACAGAGTAACTGTGAAAACTTTCTGAGTTCTAATGGACAGCCACTTGAGTGCTGGCCCCCGGGGCTATGCAACACTTACACTGCAATCCTGTGTCAAGCTCAAAAGCATGAATGATTTTCAACAGCTCTTCAACCAGTTGACTAAATCTTGTACTTTCTTGTAGGCTTCTGAAATTAAATTGTTTGAGAAACACACTCAGCAAAGGATTACCAACTTTTTAAGGACACTAGAATAAGGAAAGATGTGTAAACAAAAAGCCAGATGTAGCAACAGTAAAAATACATTCAAGAAAAGAGCTATTGGTGACATTACACTATCATCAAAACAAACTGTATGGCAGGATTGGTTGTTCTCATGATTTTTTTTTGGCCATTCAAACCTACCCAAAGCCTGTAACTATCTAAAATACTGTACCCTGAATTGATAATAGATATAAATTCACTGCATAGAGAACCTACTGTTCTTAACAACTGAACCTCATCTACTCAACCTCCTAATTTGAGCTTTCAGGGATTTCTGTGAAATGATGACTATGTTACTTCAATGTAATGTAATGGCCCATTATACATTTTCAAGTTGGGAAGGGGTTAGGGGTAGTGTAAGTCTCTAAGGAATTTTGGAAGCAAGGTATCCAGGACCTTGAGGGGGCTAGCTATTGTAAGGAAAAGGTCATTTATTACTGTCTAATAAAACCTTAGTCATGAGACTCTTCAGATGAATATCAGTGGGTCATATGCTTGCCAGATGATTGCCAACATGGATCTTAGAGGGTAGAGATAAAAGAATTTTTACATGTTAAAGTAGACTTACAAGATCCTGGAGGGTCAGGCTAAGATTGCCATTTGCCCTTAGCAAAGTGTCAACATGGAGGCAGTTGAGTCCCTAGAAGAACGTCACTCTGCCTGTTTCAGGGACTTGTCAATGGGCTGTATGTAGTAAGGAAGTTTAGTAATTTTTCTTCTGCCTTTGTTTCCCACATCATAGATGATAATGTCCAAAGAGAGATTTTGGTTTAGGAAAGTTGTAGGACAATATAATTCATTTATTCCTTTAAATATCTAAGTGAGTACCATGTGCCAAACATTGAAAAACAGCATTGATGGAGACAGAAAAAGTCAGTGTCCTAAGAGAACTTATATCCTGGCGGGAGGGACCCAAAATGTATAAACACACTGTGTGTGTATAATTAAGTAGAAACAAGCCCAGGAAAGAAAAAGAAAAGCAGGACCTGGAGACAAAGGGGGCAGAATGGTACAGTCCCACGTTAGGTAAGACTGCACATTCTTATGCCATTCAGAAGCATTAGAAAGAAGCAATGAATTGCTAATACCTTTGTGATACAGACCTACCACAAAACTTTCAAGAAAATGACTTCAGAAATAATTTACTCTGTCAGCCCAACACTCGTTTATACATTTTTCTACTGATGAATAGTTTGACAGGAGCACCAGCTCTGTTATGAAGGAATTTCTACTTTTCCCTACTGTTGAGTACAACCTCCCATCACTCCCCAAAGTAAGTACCTTTTGGTTATATCGTTCTTACACAAAGGACACTTGGAAGGTCCTTTCCTCTGGTTGAGAAGTTTCAGCATACAAAATCTATAAATTATAAATGAAAAGAACAATTCAAGTTACTTTTTTTTTGGTAGAGAGTACTCTAAAGGCAAATAGCCATGAAAAGATAATCTCATAACAGCCCTTAAGAGCCATTTTAAAGGTAATGGCAGGTGAATTACAACCACTGGCTTTAATTGTTTTTAGATGCTGGATAAGCAGAAAACCAAACTACGTAAGCAATGATCTATGAAAACTGAACTTACATGCATATGGCTGACTGTTATGATCAAATAAAACTTATTAAAAAGTTAATATGGTATATTTAATGATAGACTCATAATTATTTCCCGCGGAATAATGAGATATAAATGATAAATAGTTTAAGTAAAATGATTATAATTAAAAACTCAGCATGTCACTACAAAGCTACAGTAAATCAAGACAGTGTGGTTGTTGGCATAAGGACAGACACACATGGATGAAATAGAACAGAGAATACAGAAAAACCCATCTATCTGAGGTCAATTGATTTTCAACAATGGCACCAAGACAATTAAACAAAAAAAGAATAGTGTACCAACAAATGTAGTGCTGGGACAACCAAATAGTCACATGCAAAAAGAAGCTAGAATCGGGGCGCCTGGGTGGCTCAGTGGGTTAAAGCCTCTGCCTTCGGCTCAGGTCATGGTCCCAGGGTCCTGGGATCAAGCCCCCAATTGGGTTCTCTGCTCAGCAGGGAGCCTGCTTCCTCCTCTCTCTCTCTGCCTCCCTCTCTGCCTACTTGTGATCTCTGTCTGTCAAATAAATAAATAAAATCTTTTAAAAAAAGAAGAAGCTAGAATCCTAACACACAATCCAAAAAGTTAACTCAAAATGGATCACAGAATTAAATGTGAGAACTAAAACTATAAACCATTTGACCTTGGGTTAAGCAATGATTTCTTTCTTTCTTTTTCTTTCTTTGACAGAGAGAGAGAGGGAGAGAGAGAAAGATATCACAAGTAGGCAGAAAGGCAGGCAGAGAGAGAGGTGAAAGCAGGCTCCCCACTGAGCAGAGAGCCCGATGCGGGGCTTGATCCCAGGACCCTGAGATCATGACCTGAGCCAAAGGCAGAAACTTAACCCACTGAGCCATCCAGGCACTCAAGCAATGATTTCTTAAATACACAAACAACCAAAGAAAAAAATAGATACATTGATACATTGAAGCCACCCAGGTAGCCCTGAACTAAACCAAACTTAAGAACTTCTGTGCTAGAAATAATATCATGAAGAAAGTGAGGGCCAGGGGGAGCCTGGGTAGTTCAGTTGGTTAAGCATCTGCCTTTGGCTCAGGTCATGATCTCAGGGTCCTGAGATGGAGCCCTGTGTCAGGTTCCCTGCTCAGCAGGGAGTCTGCTTCTCCCTCTCCCTCTGCTCCTCCCTACCTCCCTGACTCATGCTCATTCTCTCTCTCTCAAATAAATAAAATTTTTAAAAAGTAAAAAAAGAAAGAAAAGAAGGAAGGAAGGAAAGGGCCAATCCACAGAAAGGGAGAAAATATTTGCAAATCATATACCTGGTAAGAGACTTATATCCAGCATATATAAATAACTCTTACAACTCAATAATAGAGAAATCAACCAACTAAAAATAGGCAAAGGATTTGAATTTTCTCCAAAGGAGATGTACAAATGGTCAATAAGCACATAAAAGATGTGCAATATTATTAGCCATTAGGAAAATGCAAACCAAAGCCATGATGAGATGCTACATCTACTAGCATGGCCATAATTAAAAATATGTATTGCAGGGATGGCTGGGTGGCTCAGCAGTTGAGCATCTACTTTCGGCTCAGGTCATGATCCCAGAGTCCTGGGTTGGAGCCCTGCATTGGGCTCCCTGCTCAACAGGGAGCCTGCTTCTCTCTCTGCCCCTCTTCCTGGCCGTGCGCACATGCTCTTTATCTGAAATAAATAAATAAAATCTTTAAAAAATAATTTAAAAAAATACGTGTTGCAGAATATGTGGAGAAATGGAAACCCTCATTCATTGCTGGTGGGAATATAAAACAACGCAACTACTTTGGAAAACAGTTTGGCAGTTCCTCAAAAAGTTAAATACAGGGGCGCCTGGGTGGCTCAGTGTTTGGTTAAAGCCTCTGCCTTCGGCTCGGGTCATGATCCCAGGATACTGGGATTGAGCCCTGCATCGGGCTCTCTGCTCGGCAGGGAGCCTGCTTCCTCCTCTCTCTCTCTGCCTGCCTCTCTGCCTACTTCTGATCTCTGTCTGTCAAATAAATAAATAAAATCTTAAAAAAAAAAAAGTTAAATACAGAGTTACCATATGACTCTGGAAGTCTGCTCCTAAAGTTTCTTCCCAGGAGAAATGAAAGCATAAGTCCACACAAAACTTGTACACAAATGTTCACAGCAGCATTACGCATTATAGCCAAAAACAATCCAAATGTCCACCAACTACTGAATGAAGAGACAAAATGTGGTATATCCACACAGTGGAATATTATTCAGCCACAAAAAAAGAAATATTGATATGCTGCTACAATATGAACTTTGAAAACATCATGTTCGGTGAAAGAAGTCAGACACAAAAGGTCATACGTTGTATGATTCCACTCATATGAAATACCCAGAACAGACAAATCTATAGAGACAAAAAGTAGATTTATGGTTGCAAAAGGAGATGGAAGGGGAATGGAGAGTAGCTACTAATGGGTACAGGGTTCCTTTTGGGGGGTGATGAAAATGTTCTAAACTTGGGGTGCCTGGATGGCTCAGTCAATGAGGCGTCTGCCTTCAGCTCAGGTCATGTTCCCAGAGTCTCAGGATCAAGCCCTGAGTCAGGCTCCTCACTCAGTGGGGAGTCTGCTTCTCTCTCTGACCCTCCTCCCTTTCGTGCTCTCTCTCACTCACTCTCTCTCAAATAAATAAAATCTTTAAAAAAAATTCTAAACTTGGGGCGCCTATGTGGCTCAGTGGGTTAAAGCCTCTGCCCTCAGCTCAGGTCATGATCCCAGGGTCCTGGGATCAAGCCCCGCATTGGGCTCTCTGCTCTGCAGAGAGCCTGCTTCCTCCTCTCTTCTGGCTGCCTCCCTGCCTACTTGTGATCTCTCTCTCTCTCTGTCAAATAAATAAATAAAAAATATTTTAAAAAAAATTCTAAACTTAGATTGCAGTGATGGTTGCACAATTATGAATATACAAAAAAACACCTCAATAACAAAAACAAAAATCCACAATCCTGAACTGTACACTTAAAATGGGTGAATTTTATAGCATGTAAATTATATTTCAATAAAAATGTAAAAAAAAGCTCAAGGCAGGGAGAAAATACACTCATTTTCATATTCACAATGTGTGCTGTGATAGTTGGCATAAAACCAAGTCGCTCACTAGAAGTCTAAGGAATGAGGAAGGCTCCAGCCTTCTGGGACAGGTGGGCTCTCAGAGCATCTCTGGGTAGAAAACAATTTTGGTGGTTACCTCAGACAGCAAATATGGCTAGGAAGACATGAAGGACACATGCAACATATTCTCATAAATCTGCTTCCTTAAAAAAAATACTATTCTTGGGGCGCCTGGGTGGCTCAGTGGGTTAAAGACTCTGCCTTCGGCTCAGGTCATGGTCTCAGGGTCCTGGGATCGAGCCCTGCGTCGGGCTCTCTGCTCGGCGGAGAGCCTGCTTCTCCCTCTCTCTCTGCCTACTTGTGATCTCTCTCTGTCAAATAAATAAAATCTTAAAAAAAAAAAAAAAGAAATACTATTCCTACTGACTGATGGTATCTATGAAGATCAAAATTCCCTTAGGAAGAAGACAGAAGATTCAGAGAAAAGACAAGTAGGAAGGGGAAAAGGGGAGAGCAGTAGAGACAGCTGCAGGGACACTCATTATGAGCAGGGATTCACTTATACCACAGATCTTTTTTTTTTTTTTTAATTTATTTGACAGAGCTCACAAGTAGGCAGAGAGGCAGGCAGAGAGAGAGAAGCAGACTCTTCACGGAGCAGAGAGCCCAATGTGGGGCTTGACCCCAGGACCCTGGGATCATGACCTGAGTGGAAGACAGAGGCTTTAACCCACTGAGCCACCCAGGCGCCCCCATACCACAGATCTTTACTACGTGTCCAGTACTGTTCTAGATGCAGGGGATTCAGCGAAAGGCAAAATAAAATCCCTGCCATCATAAAGAACAGAATATTCTGGTGAGGGAGTTGACTGGGGAAGGGAGCAGACATTGGCAGTGAAAAGGACCATGAAAGAAAAAAGGAAGTTGAAAAGGCAGCAGGAAAAAAAAAAAAAAAAAAAAAAAAGGCAGCAGGAATGGTTAAGCCAGCAGACACAGAGAGCACTTTTTACTGACCATGTTCCCAAACACGCAGCGCCCTCTCTTACTCTACACAATAACCCCGCTGTATTGTCTTCATTTGACAGTACAGACGGGCCCTAGGAACGGTCAAGGAGACTAGGTTCCTTCTTCACCTGTACAGATGCTCCATGACCGTGCTGTGCTCAACAACAATTCTATAGTGTAGAGGAAAGGGGTATCAAAAAGCTACCTGCAACCTTATCAAACTCAACACCCAAAGAACAAATAATCCAGTCAAGAAATGGGCAAAGGACATGAACAGACATTTCTGCAAAGAAGACATCCAGATGGCCATCAGACACATGAAAAAGTGCTCAACATCACTCGGCATCAGGGAAATACAAATCAAAACCACAATGAGATACCACCTCACACCAGTCATAATGGCTAAAATTAACAAGTCAGGAAATGACAGATGCTGGCGAGGATGCGGAGAAAGGGAAACCCTCCTACACTGTTGGTGGGAATGCAAGCTGGTGCAACCACTCTGGAAAACAGCATGGAGGTTCTTCAAAAAATTGAAAATAAAGCTACCCTACGACCCAGCAATTGCACTATTGGGTATTTACCCTACAGATACAAATGTAGTGGGCGCCTGAGTGGCTCAGTGAGTTAAGCCTCTACCTTCAGCTCAGGTCATGATCTCAGGGTCCTGGGATCAAGTCCCGCATGGGGCTCTCTGCTCAGCAGGGAGCCTGCTTCCCCCCTGTCTCTCTCTGCCTGCCTCTCTGCCTTATTGTGATCTCTCTGTCAAAAAAAAAAAAAAAAAAAAGAAAGAAAAAGAAAAAGATACAAATGTAGTGATCCGAAGGGGCACATGCACCCGAATGTTTATAGCAGCAATGTTCACAATAGCCAAACTATGGAAAGAACTTAGATGTCCATCAACAGATGAATGGATAAAGAAGACATGGTATATATACAATGGAATACTATGCAGCCATCAAAAGAAATGAAATCTTGCCATTTGCGACGATGTGGATGGAACTAGAGGGTATTGTGCTTAGCGAAATAAGTCAATCAGAGAAAGAAAATTATCATATGATCTCCCTGATATGAGGAAGTTGAGAGGCAATGTGGGGAGTTTTGGGGGTAGGAAAAGAATAAATGAAACAAGATGGGATCAGAAGGGAGACAAACCATAAGAGACTCTTAATCTCACAAAACAAACTGAGGGTTGCTGGGGGGAGGGGGTAGAGAGAGGGTGGTGGGGTTATGGACATTGGGGAATATATGTGCTATGGTGAGTGCTATGAAGTGTGTAAACCTGGCGATTCACAGACCTGTACCCCTGGGGCTAATAATACATTATATGTTAATTAAAAAAAAAAAGCTACCTGCATTGTATGTAATCCCCTTTAAAGAGCCACAGAGGAGGCTACCACTCCTTGAAAAGATGCAAATCCTACCCATATGCTACCATAATGGCCCTAGGAGGCATCAGTGCATTACACTGGCAAATGGTATAATTACACAGTTCATGGAAGGGAAAGGGAGGGAATCTCTCAAATAGAATATTGCAGCATAGAGCAACTAAGCCAAGAGAGGGACAAGCTACATTACAGAGTTGTAGCCTGTACAATAATTACACAAATAATGCAGGGGAACTAGGTAAGTAGAAATCAACCAAAATATAGGTTCCAATCTTTCCTTATGCTAGAAAAGGAACAGATGCCTCAAGGTTATTTACTAAACGCAAAAGAGAAAATGAACTTGTACATGACTTGAAAAGACTAAGATAAGGAAAGTACCCACAGATCAATGGAACATTGGTATATCATTCAAGCCTGAGAAGAATTTGTTAAATTCTGTTCCCGAGCTCTGAGGAATCCACGTGATACGCCAATCAAATGAGAACACACACATATATAAGTTCTACATGAGGTTCTCAGTAAAAATGTCTGAGTCGTCTTTTTTTTTTAATTGAATTTTTTTTAAAGATTTTATTTATTTGTCAGAGAGAAAGCATGCACACATGAGGGCACAAGCAGGAGTGGTAGGCAGAGGGAGAAGCAGACTCCCCGCTGAGCAGGTAGCTTGATGTGGAGCTCGATCCCAGGACCTTAAGATTATGACCTGAGCTGGAGGCAGATGCTTAACTGACCAAGTCACCCACGCGTCCCGAAGATTGTTATTTTTTTTTGTAATCCCCACACCCGATGTGGGGCTCAAACTCATAACCCCAAGACCAAGAGTCACGTGCCAGCCAGGCATCCCAAATTTTTAGCCTCTTCAATTTCTAAAGCCCAATGCTTAGGGAAAGACAATATATTTTTTAAGCCAATGTAGTATGTTTTTCAAAGAGTGGCATCAGATTTTTAAAGCTGATTAAAAAAAAACCAGTAAAATCACAGTGGCACAAACTAATTTGGGGGGACTTTCAGAGTACTCATTTCTGGGCATGTCTGTACCCAGAGCAGATTAACAATGTTATGGAAACTTATCTAATTTTGAGCTGTTGATCCAAATCTATCCCGGCAGGAAGCAATAAATTAATAGTTCTAAGTCTGGGCAAAATAAAGGCAGGACGACTTTTGGATTCTTTTCATTACAATGAGTGTGCCCTGGATTCCTGCCAACAGATCATGAACCAATGCAGGCCTTAGTTAAAGGAAATAAAGACCCTGAGAGCTCCATAACTGAGCACCTCAGCATCCATTGTGTTGCTGGTCCCACCAAACCTTGTCAGTTTCAATATTAGGGCTCTGTCTTCTCAATCAAACCTCTAATTTGTATTTAGTCCCAATGATTAAGAATCTATCTTAAGCTCTTCATCTGGATGATAGTGCCTAGGTTCCTTGCCCAGTATCCCAGTCTCATGGGTCAATGTTCTTGCCTCTTAGGGACAGGAATCTTAACCCTAACCCTCAGCCTCCTACGGTTGGATCCCTGCCACAACTCTTCCCTTATAACCACCACCCTACACTTGTGTTCATTTTTGCTTCTAGACTCCTGAGAGACTATGTTCAATCTATTTGCTTGATTATCGGTGTCTTGCCTATTTCTACATCTCTGATGTACCAACCCATTAGTAAATTCCAGAATTCACTGATACCATGATCTTAATGTCTCTGGCCATCAAACCTCCCTGACACTGACTCATCACTTGCCTGGACTGCGGAGATCACAACCACAGCCAAAGTCAGACACTCAACCAACTGAGCCACCCAGGCGTCCCCCAACACTACTCCTATACATGTTTGCAAAGTTAGTTTCTTTTCCCTGGAGAGTCTGCTTTCTTCTCTTCATACCTTTGCTCATAATATTTACTCTACCTGTAATTTCCTTCTTCCACAAGCTCTCAAAGTAATGAATGTTCACAATGCAATCTCTTCTTTATTCACTATATTATGTATTCATTACTCAAGGCGACAGGAAAGCATACAGTACATTTCAGAACGATTCTCATGAAGAAACAGTGAAATTCCAGCATTTAAAAGGTTAATTTTCATCTATCTGTAACTTTTTAAATACTGGGTCTTTTATTTATTTTTTAAAGATTTTTTTTAAAAGATTTTATTTATTTATTTGACAGAGACTGAGAGAGCACAAGCAAGGGAAGTGGCAGGTGGAGGGAGAGGGAGAAGCTGACTCCCCGCGGAGCAGGGAGCCCGATGTGGGCCTCAATCTGAAGGCAGCCGCTAAACCGACTGAGCCACCCAGGTGCCCCTAAAAGATATTATTTATTTGAGAGAGAGAGCAGAACCAGAAAGAGAGCACAAGCAGGGGCAACAGCAGGCAGAGGGAGAAGCAGACTCCCCACTGAGCAGGGAGCCAGATGCAGGGCTTGATCCCAGGACTGCCAGGATCACGACCTGAGCTGAAGGCAGACCCTCAACCGACTGAGCCACCCAGGCATCCCAGTACTGGGACTTTTTAATTTTGTTTTACAAAAGTATCAATCTCAAAGAAACCAGTTCTACACCACAATAGTTTGAGAAGCTTCCCTCCAGGGGCCACAAAACTAACAATTCTTAAAGCAGAGTGATAAAGCTGTGCAGTCTGGCACCTGACGGGGAGAAGGACCTCAGGAATCAGAAGGAAAACTCGTGGGAGCAGATCTAGGAAAGTGGGGTGGCATGGGAAAGGGGTGAGAGGCAGTGGGAATGGGCTCTGGATCCTTACTGGGACAGACAAATGGAAAGAATAAAGTAGAACTCAGGCAAAGGAAGGGGCCAGCTAGTGTTCGGATATCCCTCCAGAGGGAACAGGTTTCCTTCAGCTTCAGCCAGCCCTCATTATCCTTATCACAGAAGCTCTTCATGTTTTTTAGGTTATGGAAACACTCTAAGAATCTGATGAAAATTATGGACTGTCTTTCCCAGGAAACTGCACATGACCATAGCTTCTAATACAATTACGTTTAATAGACACCTGGGTGACTCAGTGGGTTAAGCCTCTGGCTTTGGCTCAGGTCATGATCTCAGGGTCCTGGGATCGAGCCCGCATCAGGCTCTCTGCTCAGCAGGAAGCCTGCTTCCCCCATCTCTCTGCCTGCCTCTCTGCCTACTTGTGATCTCTCTGTCAAATAGATAAATAAAATCTTAAAAAAAAATACAATTACATTTAAAACCAAATATAACCCTAGGACATTCATGAAAACCATTCAAATCCCAAATTAAGAATGCCTGAATTAGGGGCGCCTGGGTGGCTCAGTCGGTTAAAGCCTTCAGCTCAGGTCATGATCCCAAGGTCCTGAGATCGAGCACCATATCAGGCTCTCTGCCGAGCAGAGAGCCTGCTTCCCCCTCTCTCTGCCTGCCTCTCTGCCTACTTGTGATCTCTGTCTGTCAAATAAATAAATAAAATCTTAAAAAAAAAAAAAAAAAGAGTGCCTGAGTTGAAAAATTCCTCAAAAAGAAAAAAAAATTCCTGAGAGGGCACCTGGCTGGTTCAGTTAGCAGAGCATGCAACTCTTGATCTCAGGGTTGGAAGTCTGAGCTCCACTTTGGGTGCAGAGATGGAGGGAAGGGAGAGCAGTGGCTAGAGGGCAGAAGGGAAACGTAACATCATATAACCTTTTGTGATAGTAAACTCATTACCATAGACATGGCTTTCATTTCCGATTTAAAAAGGAAAAATATCTAAAAACAAATTAGTTGGCATTCAGAGCAAGTATCAATCACGGCTTTACAACAAGGAGAGAACTCCCTTGTTCCACCAAATCACCTACCAAATGTTTTCCCAAATTCTTTCATCAAGGAACATTTTCAAAAGGCAAGATCCTTAAAAATGTAAATATAACTTGAGTCATTGGTATGAATTAATTTCAGCCTAAATATAAACTGATATCAGATCTTTTCCTATCTTCACAAGGATTATGAAGCAGACAAACACTGAACCGTAAAAGGGAGAAAGCAGAGTGACGAACAGAAATAACAGAAAGAAGAAACTGGGAAATTGCTTATTGCACAATCCCTGGCAATCTGCTTTTACCATGGCCACAAACACAAACAGCTGTTCAGAATGATTTCATATCCCACTAGATAAATGTGCCAATATTTTCCCAGGAACTATGGTTACAACCAACTTCCAAAGGTTTTCTAAGTACTCCTAGGCAGAGTGAAACAGAGTTAGATTTTTCTTTTACACTTAACTTTCACTTAAGCTAAAGCTTCTATAAAGTTAAGTATTTCCTGTGTTGTGAAGAATAAGCAAAAAAGCTAAATAACGGAGCCACATGAAACATTCAAACTTACTTGCAAAATATGTGATCACACTTTGTGGAAACAGGCTCTTTGATCAACTCCAGACTAGAAGGATAGGGGGGGAAAAAAAAGAAAGAGAGAAGGCTCAATAATTCATTTCAATATAAATAAATTCTTGGTAAAGAAGTACAGTTTTAAGCTGCTATAACTGAGTCAAGGTAAGCCTTTAAGTTCATTTAATAAATATTAAATGTCTGCTAAAATACAGCAGAGAATATGATCCTTACATTTCTGAGCTTTCAGCCCTCAAAACAGAATATATTACTCTTTTCCATACTTTCTATTATTTTTAGCATTTAAAAGATTGGCTGAGGCGCACCTGGATGGTTCAGTTGGTTAAGCGACTGCCTTCGGCTCGGGTCATGATCCTGGGGTCCTGGGATCGAGTCCCACATCAGGGTCCCTGCTCTGTGGGGAGCCTACTTCTCCCTCTCCCTCTGCCTGCCACTCCCCCTACTTATGCTCTCTCTGTCAAATAAATAAATAAAATCTTAAAAAAAAATTGGCTGACAATCTATTATTTATTAGTTTTCACTGATACATTTTTCAAGCTAAATTTGTGGGGAACATCCTATACCTTAACTAAACTTTAAGCTCCATGAAGATAACAAATTTCTTGTATTTCTTTTGGGTCATCTCACAGTACTTTATTATTATTTTTTTTTAATGTGAGTGCCTTTTTAAATTTTTCCTTTTTTTTTTTTTTTTTAAGTAATTGCTAGACCCAACGTGGGGCTCGAACTCACCACCCTGAGATGAAGAGTCTCATGCTCTATGGACTGAGCCAGAGGCACCCCTTATATTTTTCTTTTTTTTTTTTTAAATCTTATTTATTTGTCAGAGAGAGAGCATACGCATGGGGAATTGCAGGCAGAGGGAGAAGCAGACTCCCAGCTGAGCAGGGAGCCAGATGCGGAACTCGATCCCAGGACCCTGGGATCATGACCTGAGTTGATCATGTTGATCATCAGTTGATCAGTTGATCATCAACCTGAGTTGAAGGCAGACACTCAACCGAATGAGCCACCCAGGCAGGCATACCCACCCCTTAAATTTCTTAATATGGAAAATTTCAAGCATTTACACAAATAACATAGTAAAATAAACCCCATGTACCATCACTTAGTTACAATTATCAACTCAAAGCCAGTCTTACTACATCTGCACAAACACCCACCCAAACAAAGCCCAGATCATTTTAAAATAAATCCCAGGAGTCATTCATTTCATCTATAAATATTTCAAAACATATTTTTAAAAGGCAAAGATCTTTTTAGGGTAACCCTGAAACAATACTACCCTCAAGAAATAATTTTTGGGGTGCCTGTTTGGCTCAGTCGTTAAGCATCTGCCTTTGGCTCAAGTCATGATCCCAGAGTCCTGGGATCGAGCCCCGCATTGGGCTCCCTGCTCAGTGGGAAGCCTGCTTCTCCCTCTCCCACTTCCCCTGCTTGTGTTCCCTCTCTCGCTGTGTCTCTGTCAAATAAATAAAATCCTAAAAATAAAAATAATAATAATTTTCTTTAGGGGCGCTTGGGTGGCAAGTTGCTTAAGTGTCTGACTCTTGGTTTCAGGCCCTGATCTCAGGGTTATGAGATTGAGCTCTGTGCTCAGCGTGGAGTCTGCTTAAAATTCTTCCTCCCTCTGTCCCTCCCTGCCACATTCTCTCTCTCAAATACATAAATGAAATTTTAAAAAATAATAATTCCTTTATATCATCTAATATACAATATGCTAACTTCCCTCACTGTCTCTTAAAATTTAATAATTAATATCTATTTAGATCAGGATTCAAACAAGATCCATGCACTGCATTTGACTAATGTATCTTAGGTATCCTTTAATCTATAGATCTCGCTTCCCTTTTCCCCCTTGTCAATTATTTTAAAAAGCAGGTCATTTGATCTGTACCATTTTTTAAATGATTTTATTTATTTATTTGACAGAGAGAGATCACAAGTAGGCAGAGAGGCAGGCAGAGAAAGGGGGAAGCAGACTCACCGCTGAGCAGAGAGCCCAATGAGGGACTTGATCCCAGGACCCTGAAATCATGACCTCAGCCAAAAGCAGAGGCTTAACCCACTGAGCCACCCAGGCCTCCTGTACCATTTTTAAAAACAGATTTTAGGGACGCCTGGGTGGCTCAGTTGGTTAAGCAGCTGCCTTCAGCTCAGGTCATGATCCCAGCGTCCTGGGATCGAGTCCCACATCGGGCTCCTTTCTCGGTAGGGAGCCTGCTTCTCTCTCTCTGCCTCCGTCTGCCAGTCTTCGCTCTCCCTCTCTCTCTGACAAATAAATAAATAAAATCTTTAAAAAAACAAAAACAAAAACAAAAACAAAAAACAGATTTTACTTATTTGAGAGAGAGCTCGTGCGCACATATAGGAGCAAGGGGAGGGGCGGGGGGAGAGGGAGAGGGAGAAACAGGCTCCCCACTGAGCAGGAAGCCCTATGCAGGGTTCAATCCCAAAACCCCAGGATCATGACCTGAGCTGAAGGCAGACGCTTAACAACTGAGCCACCCAGGCACCCCCAGATTCAATTTCTTTTAAAGATTTTATCTATTTATTTGACAGACAGAGATCACAAGTAGGCAGAGAGGCAGGCAGAGAGAGGGGGTGGGAAGCAGGCTTCCCGCTGAGCAGAGAGCCCAATGTGGGGCTCGATCCCAGGACCCCGGGATCATGACCTGAGCTGAAGGCAGAGGCTTTAACCCACTGAGCCACCCAGGTGCCCCAGATTCAATTTTTTGACAAAAACATTTCACAGGTGGTATTGTGTGCTAGGACTTATTATGCCACTTTAGGAGGTACATGATGGCTTGGCTTGTGCTTACTTTGTAAAAAAACAATGTAGTAAATACTCACCATAGAAAATTTAGGAAATAAAAAAATAAATTTAGAAAACTATTAAAATTTTGAGAAAAGAAAACTTTGTCACCCAAATTCCCATCCCTACCAGTCTATTCACAAAATCTTAGTATGTTCCTGAGATTATTTCACTTACTAATACAACAAGGAATTATACACAAGTACAATTCCTAGAGGGGGAGGTAGAGCAGGAGACAAAACAAAGCCTGTCCTTATAAAACTTTCATTCAAGTTATGGTAAGACAGTTAACTGAGAATTAAACAAGAACATATGGGAATAAGAGCTAAAATAAAAATAAAGCCCTGTAACAGGGACAGAGAGTGCTGGGTGGGGGGACATTGTCTTGGTTTGGTTTGGTTTTAAAGATTTTATTTATTTATTTGACAGAGAGAGATCCCAAGTAGGCAGAGACACAGGTGAGAGAGAGGGAGAAGCAGGCTCCCTGCTGAGCAGAGAGCCGGATTCGGGGCTCGATCCCAGGACCCTGGGATCATGACCCAAGCCGAGGGCAGAGGCTTAACCCACTGAGCCACCCAGGCACCCCGGTGGGGGGACACTGTATACAGAGTGATCAAGAAAGGCCTGGCTGAGATGACATTGTCGGACAGTTGCATAATGTGAGGAAACAGGCTGTGCAATCACTGGGGGAAGAACATTCCAGCGGAGGGAGCAGAGAAGGCAGACTCTGAGCAGGTCCCTGCCTGGTATTTCTGAAGGTCAGGGAGCAGGCCATGGGGCAAGCACTAGTACAAGAGGTCAGGAAGGCATCTGGGAACCTGAGCAGGTAGGAACCTATAGGCGATTTTGTCTTTATCTTTTATTCTGAATGAGAACTTTAGCAATGCATTTTTGGTACAGTTCAGCCAGGACATCAAACAACAGGCCATCTGTGTGTGGCAGGAATGTGGGTCTTTTCATTACGTGTTTCACTTTTTAGAAAAGGATCCCAAGAAAAGCTGGGAGACAATAGCCTTGTTGTGAAAGGTTTGGTAACACAACTCTTGTGATCACACGGTTTCTGACGCAGCACAGGTAACAGAGAAGAAAATATCACAGGAAGTCAGAAGGCCAGGTTTCTACTACCCGGTCTCTTTTTTATTAGCAGAGTGACCTCAGGCCAAGCCTTAAACCTGAATCACGGGTTCCTTCTCTGTTACCCACTCTAACAGTCTCTTGAGGTTATTGTCAGAATAAAATTAAATGTTACTTAGGAAAATGTTCACAAACTGAGATGACTTGTACCAAAGCGAGAATTATTTTCCGGACCTAATGTGATTTTAAAAAGAAAAACCACCGACAAAGGGAACTCTGATTTGCTACTAAATCACAAATCCTCAGATAAGCTACATATCAAAGGAATTCTCAGTAAAGGCGAAATTGGATTTAGCTATGATACCAGATGGCTTTCATTCTCACCACTGACTCAACTCTGAAATAATTATGTTTCAGTATGGTAATTATAAGCCGAGCTATACAAACATACTGTAAACACAAACTTTAAACGGATGAAAACTTCGAAATGTAAAAAGGTAAGGACTGTCGAAAAAAAGCTTGAAGAGGGAATGGGGAAAAGGGTCCCTGAGTGGCTCAGTTGGTTAAGCATCTGCCTTTGGCTGGCTCAGTTGGTTAAGCATCTGCCTTTGGCTCAGGCCATGATCCCAGGGTCCCGGGATCAAGCCCAGCATCACATCAGGCTCCCTGCTCAGCGGGGAGCCTCCTTCTCCCTCTGCCTGCTGCTCCCCTCTCCCCCCATCCCACTCATGCTCTCTCACTCTGCTCTCTCTCTCAAATAAATAAATAAAATCTTAACAAAAAAAAGAAGAGGGAATGGGAATGAAAATAGTCCTCTTCTAGATCTGATGAAAGTAAGTGTTCACTATGAAAGTGACTCAAATATTTTTCTTAAGATTTTATTTATCTGTCAGAGAGAGAGAGCGCGCGCACGAGAGAGCGAGCACAGGCAGACAGAGTGGCAGGCAGAGGCAGAGGGAGAAGCAGGCTCCCCGCCGAGCAAGGAGCCCGATGTGGGACTCGATCCCAGGACGCTGGGATCATGACCTGAGCCAAAGGCAGCCGCTTAACCAACTGAGCCACCCAGGCGTCCCAGTGATCCAAATATTTTAAACTCTTCTCGTGTCGGGTAACATTTTAGACTTACTGTGTATTTGCATTTTGGGCTTCCAGCATGGGTGTAAGTGATTAGAAAGATAAGCTGAAAACTACCACCAACTACCAGGATACACATTTTAGCAAACTCTTCTGAAAGTAAAAAAAAATTTTATAGAGTCCTGTGTAAAAAGTTAGAAAGAAATAAGAAATAAGGGGCGCCTGGGTGGCTCAGTGGGTTAAGACTCTGCCTTCAGCCCAGGTCATGATCTCAAGGTCCTGAGATCGAGCCCTGCATCGGGCTCTCTGCTCGGCAGGGAGCCTGCTTCCCCTCCTCTCTCTCTCTGCCTGCCTCTCTGCCTGCTTGTGATCTCTGTCAAATAAATAAATAAATATCTTTAAAAAATTTAAAAAAAAAGAAATAAGAAATAAACACCATTGGTAATTTAAAGAGAGGCTAACGAAAGGTATTTTAGCTCAAGAGATCTCAAAGAAGCTGGAAGCCATGGAGTGCCTGGGTGGCTCCATGGGTTAAGCCTCTGCCTTTGGCTCAGGCCCTGATCTCAGGGTCCCGGGATCAAGCCCTGCATCAGGCTCTCTGCTTAGCGGGGAGCCTGCTTCCCGCCCCCTCCCCGCCTCACCCCACCCACCTCTGCCTGCCTCTCTGCCTACTTGTGATCTCTCTCTGTCAAATAAATAAATAAAACCATTTTTTTTTAAAAGGTTTTATTTATTTATTTGAGAGAGAGGCAGTGAGAGAGCATGAGCGAGGAGAAGGTCAGAGGGAGAAGCAGACTCCCCGTGGAGCTGGGAGCCCGATGCGGGACTCGATCCCGGGTCTCCAGGATCATGACCTGAGCCGAAGGCAGTCGTCCAACCAACTGAGCCACCCAGGCGTCCCTATAAATAAAATGTTTTTAAAAGGGGGGGGGGGGTGCCCGGGTGGTTCAGTTGGTTAAGCAGCTGCTTTAGCTCAGCTCATGATCTCAGGGTCATGGGATGGAGCCCCGCATCAGGCTCACTCTTCAGTGGAGAGGCTGTTTTCCCTCTGCCTGCAGCTCTGCCTGCTTGAGCTCTCTCTATCTCTCTGTCAAATAAATAAATAAACTCTTTAAAAAAAAAAAAAAGCTGGAAGTCTATCCTTTAGCTACTGGAACACTGTTTCTAGTCATAATCAGGAATCATTAAGACATGATTGCAAACTATACTGTTCTGGGCACTGTCTTTTTGTTTTAAACTTTTTATATATTTGAGAGAGAGCTCATGAGCATGAGCAGGGGGTAGGGGCAGAGGAAGAGGGAGAAACAGACTCCCTGCTGAGCAGGGAGCCCTTGCCCAGGGGCTCATTCCCAGGACCCTGGGATCATGACTAGAGCAGATGTCAGATGCTCAACCTACTGAGCCACCCAGGCGACCCAAGGAGACTATTAAATAAATGAACAAAAAGTAGAGTAGGTATGATTCCCATCCTAGAACTTTTCATTTGGATGAGTTTAAATGAAAAGAAGAAAAGTTTTAGCTTAAAAACCTAAGTAGAGGAGCGCCTGGGTGGCTCAGTAGTTAAGCGTCTGCCTCAGGTCATAATTCTGGGGTCCTGGGATCAAGCCCTGCATCGGGCTCTCTGCTCAGTGGGGAGCCTGCTTCTCCCTCTTCCACTCCCCCTGCTTGTATTCACTGTCTCACTGTCTCTATCTCTCTCTCTGACAAATAAATAAAATCTTTTAATAAATAAAATCCGGGGACACCTGGGTGGCTCAGTTGGTTAAGCGGCTACCTTCGGCTCAGGTCATGATTCCAGCGTCATGGGATCGAGTCCCACATTGGGCTCCTTGCTCGGCGGGGAGCCTGCTTCTCCCTCTGCCTCTGCCTGCCACTCTGTCTGCCTGTGCTCGCTCTCTCTCTGACAAATAAATAAATTTAAAAAAAATAAAAATAAATTAAATAAAATCAGGGGGTGCCTGGGTGGTTCAGTGGGTTAAAGCCTCTGCCTTCAGCTCAGGTCAGGATCCCAGGGTCCTGGGATTGAGCCCCGCATCAGGCTCTCTGCTCTGCAGGGAGCCTGCTTCCTCCTCTCTCTCTGCCTGCCTCTCTGTCTACTTGGGATCTTTGTTAAATAAATAAATCTTTAAAACAAATTAATTAGTTAATTAATTAAATAAGATAAAACCGGGGGGGGCGCGCCTGGGTAGCTCAGTGGGTTAAGCTTCTGTCTTCGGCTCAGGTCATGATCTCAGGGTCCTGGGATCGAGCCCCACATCGGGCTCTCTGCTTAGCGGGGATCCTGCCTCCTCCTCTCTCTCTGCCTGCCTCTCTGCCTACTTGTGATCTCTATCAAGTGAATAAATAAAATCTTAAATAAAATAAAATAAAATAAAATCAGGGGTGC